>CADEHL010000952.1:5326660-5432528 GCA_902827135.1 Harpagifer antarcticus
GCCCCCCTGGCATGCCTCTGCGCCCCCCACTTTGAGAACCACTGGATTAAAGCATCACTTACAGAGCTTGGTGGTGTGAGCCATGTGTTTGAAGCATATGACAATAAATTACTGTTATTGAACATTTTAAAACACAAAAGGATCATATCATAGCAGTTCAACAATTTAGGGAAATACATTTGCATTTTAACCTAATACACAAATTCCTTAAAGGCGGGGTATGTAATTTATTTCAGAAACACTTTTTGTTATATTCCATGGAATGCTCTTAACATCCCGATAGCAATGAATATATTAAGTGCTTTGACAATAAATACATTAAAAAAAATGTAATCTGTGGAAGCCGTGGTACTGGAAAAAGCACGACCAATCATTTTAGCTGGCCCGGCTAAAATAACTGGATGGCCTACCTGCCTGTCAGCCTTCCATCTGTGCACAAACTTATCTCGTGCCCTCATTGGTCGTGTGTGTTGGAGGGGGGGCTCTGTAAGGAAGTGGCAGATTTTTTCCGGTTGTGTATTTTCAAATTCTAGCGCACTCGAGCTGGTTTCTCCAAAATTACATACCCCACCTTTAAAATATTCAGAAGCAAGTTAGCTTATCCTAGCATTAATACTGTAAACAAGGGAACAGCTAGTCATTCACAGTGGCGTTTTTATATGTACAAAAGTGGTGGGGCACGAAAAACGTAAATGTTTATATATAAGCTTCTGGTGCTTTTTTAAACACGTAAACAAATAGCTGGCTATCCATGGTTCCGATGGGATAGAGAGAGGGGGGTGTCGCTCTATGCAAGTCAATGGGACTCCCTGATAGTTGAACATCGACGCTAAAGGGCCCCCCACTGCGTTGATAGTGACGCCAAGGGATCCTAACATATAGGACGAGTTGGGAGTGAGAATGTGTTGGGCAGTGACGAGAATACTAATTCCCGGCAGCGAGAGCTGCGTCTCTAGCAACCACGTTACTATGAAAACGCCGACATGGGAAATACTGTTCTCACGCCGAGAGACGACGATAACTTCACATGGACACTGGTTAATAAAGTCTTATAAGTGTCATAGACAGTGTTACATTGCTATTATTATCCTTAAAATATATGTAAAACAAAACCACTTATGATCTTTTTATTTGAGTGGTTTACTAATGACAGTTAATTCTGTTTTTGCTATTGATGGTTTCATTTTTGTGAAAAATAATAAAATTCAATAACGTGCTTTAACCACTAGGTGTCCCTTTATATCAGGTGTGCACCGTTATGGTGTAAATACAGCATGTATTTTGGCAATACATCTGCCAATTGGATCAAATATAAAAGTCAGCCGAATTATTGTTGATACTGCAAGGAGACGTATTGTGTGAAAAGAAAAGTAAGATGTTGTTTAATTGCTGATATATTTATGATCCACGTCACATTTTCAGTTTTGGCGGCAGTTCTTCCTGTTTGTCTAGAAGTCTTCTCATCAGGGCTCTATAAATAGAGAACTACGGCAGATATGTAACCGTGTATTACAATGCCGTTATGTGATGACTTTCAAAGAGAAAAGCAAGCACACTCGGAATAAAGTATTTTATTTTTAAAAAATGTTTTCGGATTTCACATCGCATAAACACCAAATCCCAGCGTGCATTGCGGCTAAACCAACGAATCATCGAGCTGAGGATCTTGCCTACGTCTGTTTCCGGTTTAGTTTATGACGGATGTATTTTGCTATACACACATTCCTTCACATTTAAATGTAACTTTACATTAAAGTATTGTGTGAGGCCTTCTAACATGTTTTTAAATATAACTACGGTTGTAGTTGAAGAGTTTGTAAATTAACATGAAGCGAAGCTGTTGCCTGGCAACAGCTTTGGTTCATGTTAATTTGCACAACGTCACGTCCGTTAATTCCACATCCACACGCATGGATTAACATCGATTTAATACATTAATGTAGCCTTTGTTTCTGCTAAAAGAGGTGTCGACCAGCTGGGGCAACAAGAAAATCAGCGTAATCGAGTGTGACTATTAAAAAATAAAATTATTATATTAATATTGACAATAACAACCGACCGTCGGGGTAGCATTTGCTTGGCATTTCCGGGTATTTCTCCACTGCTTAACAATACCGTGTAACTGTCACGTTTGAAGGGACGAAATCGTGACATCTTCACGTCTCGCAGCATGGTAAATCGTCACATGTTCACGTCTTGCCGTGATACCGGGTTAAAAGTGAGCCTGGCCTACCAAGGCCTGCCTAACCATACCGTACTAAGCCGTGCTAGGTCCTGCAGTGGAAAAGCGCCTTTATATAAGTCTGATGTGTTTCCTAAAACAAGTAGCAAGTCTTACAATTTGGAATCTTTCTTTGATTTAATAGCTCTTACCTGGAGGTAGGTAGGAACAGGTGCCCGAGGAGTTGACCAAAATGTTGGTGTGAAACGTAGCATCAAATCTTTCATCAGCACTGTGGACAACATACACCTACATCAGTTTTTACTATGGTGTTAACCAAAGTGCAGCTTCAGTGGAAAACATTTTAATAAATTCAAACAGTGATGTAACCTTTGAGAGACCCAGTTTTAAACATGAAGATGCAAAACTAATTTGGATGAGCCACACACAATGAGCAGAAGATATTTGGTTTTGTATGTTTTTCTATCTCATTATAGCAGCAGCAGGTACACGAGGAGTCAGAAGAGATGCAACAACATGTCCCTGGAGATGGTTATTCAGAATTCAGATTCTCCCCTTGATTCACTTACCCTAAATAAACTCCCAAGAGCTTAAAGCATGGTTGAGCTGAAGTTGAAAGTGAAAAAGACTAACTTTGAGCAGTATCTAATTAAAATACTCTGAAAAGAAGTCTTTACTCAGAGGGACAATGACAAATGAAGTGCTTTGCCATTTATTAGTGTCATGTCTAGCCACATGAATATATTGTATTTATTTTATTCTGAGGGCTTTTTATTTCATGCAGAACACAAGGTGAATAATCAGAATCTGGTGTGGATTAAAGTTGTAATACTGTATTTCATTTTTGATTTATTGTAAAATGGAAAAAAACAGTTGCGAAATGCTTTTTTATGGCAACATAAAAAAAGAAAATGTTCAATTTCTTAGAGCTTCTCTTATGTGTATCTTCAGGTTTGATTGCACAAGGGATCCGTCTAAACAGCATAAATGACTAAAACAGTCATGAGTCGCTCATTTTAACTTTAGAGTTGCCACCTGCTTCATTTGTGGGATTTGATCATTAAAACAAAGAAAAAAAGGGAATCTAAGCCTGTTCGTTCCATCTGTGGGGAAGTTTCATCTGCAAAAATGTCAAGAGCAAAAGGGGGAACTTCACAGAGCTTAAAGTCCCGCTGACAGAAATCAGCAGACGTAAACATAACAAATCAAGCAGTCAAAGGTAGATAACCATGTTTCAGGTAGAGTGAAATGTAAGCACTCAAAGGGATAGTATTTATTTGTTGTGATTTTGTTCTCATGAGGCCCTAATGTGTTTCTTAATGACACATCTTCAACACAAGATAACATTGACACTATTGATTTCCTTATGTTTAGGAAAAATAATGTAATCTGTGCAAGAATCACAGCCAGTGCCATTGTAATGGTTGTTATTAATTATAGAACATAATCCATAATAGCATAATCCCTCTGAGATCCTCCCCATTATATTGTGTAGAGGACAATGCATGCATGCTGAGTCCGACACATGCATATCCAATTACAGGGAAGCTCTAAACCAATGGCTCCTTACAATACATACCTGTTATACAGCAGGATGTCTGGCTTCCAAATGAGATTATCAGGAAATCTCACATTGGGCACACCTGGATAATCTGATGGATTCCACCGCAGGTAATAATCATCCCAGTACTGCGGGACGCAAAAACATAATGTACTTTTTTTTACATTTCACATATATCTATAACATGACCTGTATGTGGCTCTGCGTTAGGAAAGCTTTGCCTGAAAGCTCGAACTGGGATTCACTGTACCACTAGTGTGTACTAGCAGCAGCGACAGCTACTATAATGGGTAATATAAATGTATGTGACAGCAGCTACGGGTAACATAATGCAATGACATGCTACAAGAATTTTGTTCAATTTCTGTGTCAGGTATAGCAACTTCTGACGAGGGAATTTTGATTTTCCACAATTGCATGCTATTCAAACTGTATGAAGCACAAAGCAATGGATATGTAATACTGTACATCTTTGAGTGATTTTCAATACATATAAATGAGCTACAGGTTATAACATCAGCTGACATTTAGACACATTAGTGGAATTTAAGTTTGTGCACAGAATATCAATGCAGTGAAGAGGCATAACACTTGGATCTCAAACTAATTAGCAATGTCACTGTTTTAATATGTGTCATTGAAATTATCAAACAGAACATAATCTCCTTAGTAGGTGAAACTGTACAATGTGTGTACATTAAAACACAAGTAAAATACTGAATCTTTCACCATGTCTGACTCTTTGGAAAACAGAAAGCTTTGAAATCTGTCATGTGCTACACTCTCACATTCTTTCTCATTGGATTTGGGGTTTAGCCCTCCTCTGAAAACCCCATTGTTTCAGCGAACCACCTTTACCAAAACATTGCACTCAGATTTTTTACATCTTGAGGAAGTGCATTATTATAAAAAGGCTTTGGCTTATCGTTTATAATTTATTTTCAATTTACTTAAACCATCATGGAAGTCAAATAAAGGCTGTTATCAGCAAAGAGAAATATAAAGGTCAGTCGTAAATGAAGGCAGGGCAAAATATATGAAGGGATCATTTGGTTAATTCATAATAAAGTGCATTTTGCCCTTATTAACAGAAATACTAAACTCAATCACAAACCACATGTTTACCATCTGCTTCTACTTTTGACATACTAGCTAGCCTACACCAATTACATTTAAAAGAATGATATCATTTGTCAATGTGATCATGTACTGTGTGGTTCTGTAACCTTACAGAACCATCTTTAATGGCCCAAAGTGACTTCCAGAGATAAACATCTTTAAGAAGCAACATATGCTATCTTGACACCTAGAGATGCTGCTTCGAATTTTGTCTGCGTAATCTTGTGTTTGTACCAAAGTCGATTGTGTGAGGTGTGGAGAGTGAGAGAGATTGAGGGAGACTGCTGCTCTGATTCGACGGGGTGATTTAAAGCAGACCAAGCCGCCTTGAAACAGCTTACTGACAGTGCAGCAGCAGGGAGCCACTGTCACACAATGGACCGGCTGTGATGAAATGTGTGTGCTGCGTTCATACACCCTATCTCAAGGAGGAGAAAGTGAGGAAACTGTGGGTGGTGAAATGGAAAATACTTGTAAATAAAACTATATGGCAATAACTGCACATTCATTATGTATACATGCACAAACACCGGCTAAAGTTAAAGTTACAGTGTATTTACAATGTTTCTTTCAAGTCTCTAAAGCAAATATGTGTCCACAGCTAGCATGGTTATCTATAGCTTAGAGAAAAAAACTGTAAACAGGATAGCAAAAATAGATAGCATTGCTGCATCCACAGGTAAAGACATTCACCTACCAACACTTCTAAAGATGAATGATTAACATTTTTAAAATGTTTTTGTAATCTTACAAGAATGGACACGTAAGAACGACAATGGGTGTTTTTTGGGGGATAACATGCCTCATTTGACAAGTCTTGTTGCAGCAGTTAGGACTTCAAGAAGTCACATCCAAGAAATAGTCTGTCACATAACCCCCCAAAAAACAGCAGGGTGTACTCGTGATTAAAAAAAATGTGTGAACATAAACAGGGTAAGTATAAAATGCATGGTTTCATCATTTAAAAAGTACACTATGTGACCATCAGGTTGTGAATCTAAACGTTTCTATAGTTGTAAGAGAAAAGGCTTACCAGTTGTAGCCAAATGTTGGTTGTCAAAACCTGGTTCTTCTCATCCTGTTAAAAAATGATAAAGTGATATTAACCGTTCAGGTATTTCGTTGTAGTTATCTCTCAATTTAAGTTTCACAATGGAGGAATCATAATTTCTAAGAGCCTTGGGTACAGAGAAGGAATTGACTGTAAAGCTGCAACAACTGTAAAGCAATTCAACTTTGAATTTAGGACCTAAAGACGATCACATTAGACTTAAATGATCCAAAAAGAATGAATGTGAATGGAACATAATTGGAAACAAACAAATACCTACTAGTTTTGACTTTACCAATATTGGAGAAGTGAACATTATTACATATGAGAGTTGATTTTTAGCTGTGAAGTAAAGGAAACAATCTCTATACAAGCATAAGACCACCTTGCCCATATGTATGCTTAGTGATATATGTGAAGAGTCATTATTAACATACCACATCCATGATCTGCCTGAGGGTTAACCCGAAGTGAACAGTGAGAGACTGAGAGTCATTGCCGACTGGTCTCACCAGTGGGTTTGTAGTTAGACATCAGGTCATGGTACAGTCTGTGCTGCTCTGCCCCCTGAAGAGAAACTACAAAAGACAGAGAATCCAGGACAGTAATGTACCTTAACAATTACATAACAAAAAAGGACCAAGTGTATCTGAGTGCTACACTTCACTAACACATACAATATATAGACAAAAGTAGTGGACCACCTACACCTGCACCTACAGGAGCTGTTATGATATCCCATTCCAAATTCTTAGGCATTAATATGACGTTGGTCACCCCTTAGCAGCTATAACAGCTTCAACTCTTCTGGTCAAGATTTGGACTGTGTCTGTGGTTCCTAAACATTTCCACTTTGCAATAATACCACTTACAGTTGATTGTGGAATATCTAGGGGAGAAGACATTTCACGAACTGACTTTTTGTAATGTTGACATCCTATTACAATACCACGTTCAAATTCAGTGAGCTTTTTACAACCCAATCTTTCACAAATGTTTGAAAAGGCAGACTGCATGGCTAGGTGCTTGATTGTATACACCTGTGGCAATGGGACTGAATGAAACACCTGAATTCAATGATTAAGAGGAGTGTCCCAATACTTTTGTCTTTATAGTGTATGTATGCTGTTAGTGTAATATTTTATTTTGGTGAATACTTTCATAACCTGTAGGATATTTAGCTATTAAGTCAAAATTCTTGACAGTTCCCAACCATATATTGAGTGAAGCTTTCATAGTTCAGGGTTACGTGTTATAGCAGGGGGTGCGACTTAACAGCTATTGTGCAGGTAAGATGTGTTGTGATAAGGGTAGCCCAAATTAAACATTAGATCATTACCGCTTGCCACAATGGGCCTCTCACTCAAAACAATAACAGTTTGGTGGTGTTGTGAAGTCGTAGATCATGGGAGGTTGTCATTGCAGTCAGCCCTGATGATGGAAACTGGTTAAACACTCAGTAAGCAAACTGATTCAATGTTACCCTGTCATACAATGGAGGGAGGGGCTACAAGCGTTTGATTAAAGTCCAATGGCTAAACTACTTTGAGTTAGATAAAGTGGATACAAATGTAATTTATGAAAGCTTGTAAGAACACCTATAACTCTGACACATGCGAGGACATTGCAAATACTGTATGTTGCTATCACAGGAATAATAATAATAATACTACATGAGACTTGTATAGCGCTTTTCAGGAAACTCAAAGATGCTTTGACAGAGAATTACAAAACAACAACAACAAAAAACTGCAGTCTATGCATGCAACGGAATTAAATAGATGGTAAACTTGATTAAAATTAAGGATTCATCTTGGGTTAAAAATGATCCGAAACATTTGGATAATATAAGCACAAAACTCAAAAAAGAATATAACATGGGTGAAGTCGTTGTTGGGCAAGAGGAAGTGTTACCCATTATACTTTATGTTCAACGATGAGTTTGAGCCAAAGAAACATTTCACCCCCATTTGACATCATCATCATCATTACAGCATTTATTCACTTCACTAATGGCCACAAACCAATTATCCTAAACTACCTATGAGAAGCACATTATCCCAATGATTTGGCAGAGAACTTGTTGTCTGTAGGCTTCTCCCCATTCCTCTGCCTTGTGTTGCATCCGGTTATTTCATAAAATAAAAGGGAGACTGAAAGATTAGCTGAAAGTGTGTCTTTGTCCATGACACTATGCCTTTTATCCAACCCGGTAGCTACCCCCTCCGAACCCCACCAGCCGTAATCAAATTTCATCGTGAAGTCTAGCAAGATGACATCAATGTGTGTTTTTGTCCTACGATTTTTCTGCCACACAATCCAGGACATTACTGGCTGTCAGACCACAAAAGGAACATTTCTGAGACATTGTTGACATAATGTTGCTGATTTGTGGTCATAAAAAAAAAAAGTTAAGCCTTTCTACCTTTATATCAGATTGAACAGCCTTAATAATATCAAAGAGATGGCCAAGGGATTAGGCCACATATGCCTGGACATTTAGATATGCACGTCACGTGCAGACACTAAAACGACTTATACAGGACTGTCTCAGAAAATTAGAATATTGTGATAAAGTTCTTTATTTTCTGTAATGCAATTAAAAAAACAAAAATGTCATACATTCTGGATTCATTACAAATCAACTGAAATATTGCAAGCCTTTTATTATTTTAATATTGCTGATTATGGCATACAGCTTAAGAAAACTCAAAAATCCTATCTCAAAAAATTAGAATAGTTCCTCAGACCAAGTAAAAAAAAAAGATTTATAACAGCAAAACACAATCAAACATTTGAAAATGTCCATTAATGCACTCAGTACTTGGTTGGGAATCCTTTTGCACGGATTACTGCATCAATGCGGCGTGGCATGGAGGCAATCAGCCTGTGGCATTGCTGAGGTGTTATGGATGCCCAGGATGCTTCAATAGCGGCCTTTAGCTCATTAGCATTGTTGGGTCTGGTGTCTTTCAGCTTCTTCTTCACAATACCCCACATATTCTCTATGGGGTTCAGGTCAGGGGAATTTGCAGGCCAATCGAGGACAGTAATGCCATGGTCAGTACACCAGTTACTGGTGGTTTTGGCACTGTGGGCAGGTGCCAGATCATGCTGGAAAATGAATTCCTCATCTCCATAGAGCTTTTCAGCAGACGGAAGCATGTAGTGCTCTAAAATCTCTTGGTACACAGCTGCATTTACTCTGGGCTTGATGAAACACAGTGGACCAACACCAGCAGCTGACATGGCTCCCCAAACCATCGCTGACTGTGGGAACTTCACACTGGATTTCAAGCAACTTGGATTTTGCTCCTCTCCAGCCTTTCTCCAGACTCTGGCGCCTTGACTTCCAAATGAAATACAAAACTTGCTTTCGTCTGAAAAGAGGACTTTGGACCACTGTGCAACTGTCCAGTGCTTCTTTTCCTTAGCCCAAGTCAGACGCCTCTTCCGTTGTCTTGAGTTCAGAAGTGGCTTGACCATGGGAATACGGCTATTGTAGCCCATTTCCCGGACACGTCTGTGAACAGTGACTTTTGATACCTGGACTCCAGCTTCAGTCCACTGTCTTTGAAGCTCCCCCAAATTCTGGAAGCGACTCTTCTTCACAATGCTGTTAAGGCTGCGGTCATCTCTCTTGGTTGTGCAGCGTTTCCTGCCACATTTCCCCCTTCCAACAGACTTTTTGTGGATGTGTTTTGAAACTGCACTCTGTGAACAGCTTGCTCTTTGAGAAATTTCTTTTTGTGTCTTACCCTCCTGATGGAGGGTGTCAATGACAGTCCTCTGGACAGCAGTCAGATCAGCAGTCTTCCCCATACTTGTGATTTAGTTTACTGAACCAAGCTGAGTGTTTTTCAAGGCTCAGGAAACCCTTGCAGGTGTTTCGAGTTAATTAGACGATTCAAGTGATTCGTTGAACACCCTACTAGTATACTTTTTCATGATATTCTAATATTTAGAGATAGGATATTTGAGTTTTCTTAAGCTGTATGCCATAATCAGCAATATTAAAATAATAAAAGGCTTGCAATATTTCAGTTGATTTGTAATGAATCCAGAATGTATGACATTTTTGTTTTTTTAATTGCATTATAGAAAATAAAGAACTTTATCACAATATTCTAATTTTCTGAGACAGTCCTGTATGCCTCTTCAGACTCTCGGGGAAGCCTCAATTAACTATAAAGTGTAGAGTGAAGAGTCTGAGTCGATGAACATTTTCCAAATTCTGAGACACAGCATGTCTTAAATAATTTGTGTGATAATAACCATTTGAGGAGCAGGGTTCTTAAGATTTTTTTTTTTTTCCCAATAATTTTTTTTAATTTGCAGAGAGTGATTTCATTCAGACTTATGATTAGTTTTCTTTTCACAGCACAGGCAGGGATCTGGTTCATACAGAGCATGGGAAAAGTATTGCAACATAATGCGAGAGGCACAACAAGAACCGCTTCACTCTGGTCTTAATAAAGAAACAGTCCATGAAAAATGAACTTAGTGTGATATTTCCAGTGACCAGCAGGTCCATGCTGAAAAAACGTTCTATATTAAACTTTTTACCAGGTCTTATTTAAATGTGCTAGTGAGGTCATTATACACAATTTGCTTAAACATACAATTTAATCACGATAATAACACTACTATATGCAATTAGACATTTATTTTTACAATATAATAATTTTACTGGCTGTATCATTACTTTCATATGACAACTTTTTTATAATGCTTATACTTCATTGATATCATGGGTGTGTACTTATCTGATCATATTTGTATTAACGTGTAATTGACTCTTTTTTTAATAAGTCACTCTACTCATCTCAGTTTTGCCTTTTCTCTGCACTGGCTTTAACGATAAATGTAGTGCTTTTTATGTATTGTTAGACGAATAAAGGATATCTAATTCTTTCTGATTCTAATGTCACTTAAACTCGGTATTTGGCACAACAGTTAAGCTATGTAATTATGATTATGATGAATTAATAACATGCAACGCAACAACAACACGTCCCAAAAAAAGAGTTCATTTGCAATTGAAGCACACATTGACAGCCTACCTTTCACAGTGAAGGCGCTGACTGCGAGGAAGAGCAGACAATGCACTGAGTCCATGTTGAACCGAGCGAGGAGTGAGAACAGACTAATCCCTCAGTCCGTCTCTTAGCCGAACCTGACGGGAACCGGAGAATACAGTGTGTGTGTGCGTGTGCGTGTGTGTGTGTGTGTGTGTGTGTGTGTGTGCATTAAATAACTCCTCCTTCTAGCTGCTGTTTGGCAGGACAGCCATGATTTGTTGTAGGCAACATCAAGTATCTGTCCACAGCAGTTTGTCTCACAGATTGACCTACTGATAGAGGATACCACTCAGACTAGCCATGTTTAAAAATGTACAATGATGTAGATTTTAACTCAATATATTTTTGTTACAAAAGTATGTTTTTGACTAATTATAACAAATCAATAGCCCCAATATCTGCTTTTACGTGCATCATTGTCTTACTTCAAAAAATGTGTTTGAAGACTTGATGGAAGATTATGCACAGGGATGCAGAAAAAGTTCAACAATTATCTACAACAATTAGGCGTTTTGTAGAAAATGGTGACATCTTCTGGTCAGTTAACACAATTACAACTGTGTATTGAAACTTGAATGGAGTTTTTTGAAGAACTACTCTAGTATCTCATTTTTTAAATTCGTTATTTAAAAAATGTCTATATAAAAAACAATAAACAATATGATGCAACAATTAAATTGGTTTGGAGGGAAATCTATGCCTCATCCATATGGCCAGATTAGAAACAAATATACAACCAACTCTAGAATAAAAAAGCATGATAAAACACATACATATAAATACACTGTTGAAAACCAGGACTGATAGTCTACGTTTGGTTCGGATAAGGATATTTTAATAATACTTATGGGGATGTGGAGCAGTACTCTTGGGTAATACTGTGATATTTTGTACAATACAGGTTCCACATTAATAAACAAATATATATCATATTGTCAGTGTAATGTCTGATACAGTATGCTTGGTGTTTCGTTGACAGTGAAACATGGAAAACAAGCAGATTAATAATTGAAACCCCATAATGAGAACCATGTACACAAAAAGGCAAATACATTTTTTAAGGATAATATAATACTAAATTAATTTCATGCATCTTATTTGGGTATAAGTAAGCACAGAACAATTATATATTTATTCCAGTACACTCAAAGTCCTATATTATAAAACTTTAGCAAAGACGAACATTATGTTAATTGTTTGTGTTATTGTTACAAGGGTTGAATTTGCCTACCAGTCATTTCACTTCACCACACTTCACGTGTAGCTCCTGTGCTGCGGTTTGATTGGTGGAGGAGGCGGGACCGAAGGGCGGGAACAATGCTCCAACACGGAAGTGAAGATGAGTTTTGACAGAAATGTGTTTACTATAATTTAATAGCGTTAACTTTACATCCGTTTAGACCACAGCACGTGAGTACCGTTATTTGGATCAACACTCGCTAACATAAAGCGAAAATGTCTGCAAGAAAACGTCGCAGCAACGATTTAAAAGAGAAAACACAAACTAGGTTTGTACACTTTACATTAAGCTGACGAAAGTGTTTCCTTTTTAGCCGTGTTTTTTTAGTGAAGGGCTGGTTAAATGCAAGCAACTATATAATCGATATTAAGAAAGAACATGATTTGTAACCTCTTGTTTGCGATAACAACTCACTATCCGCTCTGCTGCTGCTTGTCTGCATCTGTCCAGAAACCAAATATGGAGAATGCATTTAAAGTAAATGAGAGCGAGCAGGCGCAGATCCGCTGGTTGCTGACGCGAATTAGGGTTAACAGCTTAAAATAGTTTTTTTAAAACTTGTTGCTGTAAAGTCTTGTAGCCGTTTTGTGTTTAATAAACAAGGACTCCATAACAACACTCGGTTGCATGTGACAGATATAAATAGATAGCTGCGGCTGGAGGAGCTTGTGGTTAACCGGCTGCTGGTCCTACATGACTCAACCAACTCAACTCAGTACTACTGTTGCACATAACTGTATTTCATTATTTGGCCAAATAACTATGGTATGCATACATGTAAACACAATTGGAACTAGAAAGGCACATGAAGACTTATTTGACATATTTCGACAATTTTTCTTATTTGTTCAAACAGCCAATGTTCCTTTTGCATCCTGACAGACAGGGTTCAAGGAGGACCCATATTCAGCCACATTCAGCCTTTTTTTGTCCAAACCATACGTACGGTGACTTAGCTCAGCGTGCAATAGGATATTGCATCTATGCACACAAAGCACTAAGGTGAAGAGGTCAGCCAATGGTCCAAACATTAATAGCTGTGATTTCATATGTTCAGACTGCAGGAATAAAGGCAAAAGAACACACAATAGAATGGCACAAATCATGGATGGTTCCATTTATATACATCAGGATGTTGTGCAATTCTCCCATTTCCCCTTTTTTGTTACACTACCATGGCCTTCTAGAATATATATAAGTGAACAACGTACAAAGTATTTTTTCACTTTTAAGTTAAGACCTATGTACCATCTTTATACAAATACACCTATAACTTTTGCCACGTTGTTTCATTATTACCTTGAAGGATATGGCCAAAAAAGTACCTAAATAAAAAGGTGTTTTTACCTGAAATGAGTGCAGTAGTAAACACTATAGTAAACCTTACTATACTACAGTAATCCAGACATGTCTATCAAACGCTTAACTTCTGTTGTGCCCTTTCATTTGTAATGTTGTTTTATCACAATTCCAAATCACTGAAAATGTATTTCAACAGCGCTCCTTGTGGATTGAAGGACAATGTGCCACATCAGAGAATGAACTTCCACTTTGACCTGTGGTTCTGCCTGACTCTGCAGAACTGGATTCTGGACTTTGGAAGACCTATTGTCATGGTAAAGAAGATCAATGCGTCTTTCACTTCCCTAATGAAGTTTTAAATGTGAAAAAATATATATATTTACTCCATGTATCATGAGGCAAAACACGAAATAACCTCTTGTTATCTTATGAATTAGATTTGCCTTCCTCTGGAGTGGTTTCCCCTGAACAAGCCCAGTGCTGGGGACTACTTCCACATGGCCTACAACGTCATAACGCCATTCCTAATGCTCAAGGTAAGTGTTAACACAAGTGCTTTGGTGATTGTGAATAATATTAATACAAATTATATTCATTTAAGACTTGTTGAAGAAATGTAAAAACATAGAATATTATATTATTGTGGACCCTCGTTAGAGTATATTAACCTGAGACTGGGATCCATGGTAATGAGGGGGTTCTAAGGAGACAAGAACTACGTGCAAAATAAGTATATAATTGTTCATTAAATGATTAAAATATGTTATTTTCCATATCATCAAACATGATTACACACACATTCCTAGCCCATACATTTGTATAATCAGGCCCACTATGGTAACCACCAGAATAAAACATGTAAACACCCTCATTAATCTTTAAGGTCTAATTAAAATGCAAGGTAATAGCTTTAATTTCAAATCAGGCTTAAATGTATATGAAACAAATTAAATTATTATTATTTTCTCCATAACCTGTTGCTCTATGACACATCTTCACATATACAGCAGGAGCTAGTTAACCTGAGGTGCCAATTATGAATGACATTTACGGTTGCATATTAATTATGCTAAATCACCTACATTTCTGACAGGGTTTCTGGCAGTGATAGGTTCGCTGTGTGTTACCTTTGCACTCTTGTTTTATCCCTGCAGGGAAATGACATGACTGTGAATAAGAAACAGTGGACAGACACTGTTTGTAGCCTTTGTATATTAAACACATTTACACTGATAACATGCAATGGTCACACAGATGTAATGATTTATATTCATCTAAAAAATCTCTCCTAGTTTTACACTGATATTGTATAAGCTGCTCCTGTAACTAAGCTGCCTATATAGATGATACATATCCATTTTAGTTGGCGTCAGTTGACTTTAGAATCAAAATATCATCGATCTGGGGCATTTTTTTCCTGTTGCCACTTTTTCTAAAGCTAAATTGACACGAAGAAACAAGGCAGCCAAAAGTGACAGACCTGCTTTTGAAGGCACAACACTGAAGTTCATTCATGCATCAACAGAGACGTGAAATTCATTTCTGATTAACTGCAGTCTGCCACACCACAGGACTGATAATAACTGCAAAGCATAAATGAAATAAATAAAGCTACATGCTTTTTCTTTTGAAGGAATGGAGGTTAATTTATTGTGAAACAAAAAATATTACTTGTTTTTAATGCATATTTTCAGTTGACCTAATTATTTCAAAATGATGAGACCAAAACAATTGATAATTTCGCTTAAGACACAGGCGGTGGGATATTTACAGAATGTGTGTGTTGCTGCTCCATCCAGCTGATAGAGCGCAGCCCCAGGGCACTGCCTCGCTCGGCGGTCTACCTCTGCATCATCACGTTCGTCATGGGAGCCAGCATCCACCTGGTGGGAGACTCCATCAACCATCGGCTCCTCCTCAGCGGCTACCAGCTCCACCTGTCAGTCAGAGAGAACCCCATCATCAAAGACCTCAAACCGGCCTCACTGGTGAGTATCTTCATAACGTTTATTTGTTTGTGTAGAGGTGTAGGGTAAATAATTGTCCATGATGAGTGCACCAGGAACACTGGAATAGCCTGAGGAATCTGTCAAACTGTTGTCAGATTTTTATTTTTTGCACGTCATGTTTGGATAGTGGGTGATACAACTACTGTGCCCTCTGTACATTTTACAGAATCTAAGAACATATTTTGAAAAAGAGCTTATCTTACCTGCTTATGACACAAAAAAACAACACGAAACATATCAGTATTGTCAGAATTCATCCCGCTGTCTAAGAGTGCAGCTAATTTTTCTCCCTGACATATCCTGACTTAAAGCACCATAGTTGTGACAATGATGTTGTCAACAAGATATTGTAGGTTGATGTATGGCATATCTGGGGCAGAATACAAGCTCAGAAGCATGGCTTGTTTTATCTCTCTTCTGCTTTCTGGCAAGTGGGTCCCAGAAGACCCTTAAAGAGTATTTTCAATGACTTAAATGTACTTTTTGATGTTCAAGGTCATCCATTCTAACCATTTCTTAAAGAAGTCTGACATCTAACAAGGCAAGGAATATCATTGAAGCTTGGGCAGAATAAACAAGTGTGTATTATTTTGATCAGTGTTTTTGTTGCTATTTTTCCACGACAATCTACATTGTCCACTACCTATGTTTATTGACAACAAATACTTTAGGTAGCGTACACTTTGCCCTAAAGCTTTTGCAGGTATCTTTTGTGTGGCTGTGATCTGCTCCTAGAAAAAAAAAAGATTGTTTATCCAGCTTTGGTTTGAGCATTGCAGCAGAGAAAAATGTAACTGAATATTTCAGTTATTCAAATTCAAAATAACTCAATAATCGTGTTACAGCAGTCTATCTTTCTATTTATTTTTGCCACAGTAATGGTATTATGTTTTCTTTTAGAAGTATTAAAAAGGTCTTAAAGTAATATGTACTTGTTCAAATATGACCTGTAATAATGGGATTACCAACATCAAGAATCTGATTTATTTATTTATCTGTTATACATTTTTTGTTTTATAATAATAATGAGGAAACAATGAAGTATATCTATATTATGAAGCAAATCATGTATAAATACAATGCCATATGCATACATCAAATGATTCCCTACTCCCTACAAAACATTTGGACAGAAGACATAATAAGATAGATATATACTTTATTGGTCAAGCAAATTAAACATGTTTAAAAGATTCCATAAGATACAAATATAATAGAAATACAAATGATTCATTTCATTTTTAAGTGTATTAAAAGTGTTTGTTGAAAAAAAGAAAACGGTTGAGGGACGTGATGCTGAGTTCAGGCGCTACAGTGACAGAGTACACAGTTTCTGTTTTCTCCTGCGATGTGTTTGAATTACTAATTTTTATTAAATGTCAGAGTTATTCAAATGTTGTATTTACTTTAATTTGGAACAAGGATGCACCGTCAAAATAAATAATTGTCTCCTTCCAGCAGATTGCTTTCCCTGCGGGGTGTCTAGTTAAAAAACACATATTTACAGCATCAAAACATATTAGGTGTCCCTGCATTCAGAGATCTCTTACTAATACTCGGTGAATCATTGGTTGACTTCTAGCATACATTTATTTTACGTTTGAGTTTGTCAGGTGGTGAAAAAATACATAACAATAACATCACCTAGTATGATCCAAACCCTCTGTTTTCAATATCTGCACAGAAACACAACTGTAAGTGAATGTAAATAGAGTTATTATCAAACACAACAGCTACCATCTGATATCATTGCTTTTATGCAGACGTCTCTGTTTGAAGGGTTTTCATTTGTTTATGAAGCTGAAGACCTCCAACCCTTCTACAGCATGTGCACACAAACCACTTTCCGATTTCATACACACTGTCCATAGATTGTGTAACCATGAGGCAAGTGGAAAAGCATGAATTACTTGCAAGGCGTCTTCTTTTTTGTTACTAAAAAAAAAGCCAAGTCCAGAGCTCAAAGAAGACATTCAAAGGGATTAAACACTACTTTATAAAACTGCATGAGCAGGCTCTGAGGGGGGCTTTGATTGAAATGTAAGGTGTTGGAAATGAATTGATTGGCGCATTCACCTTTTAAGGATTCACAATATAATACAAGTGTAATATTGTATTGTCAACACACATTGCTTGTTTCTCTGAACAAATACTGTACAGTCAAACAATTTGACATATTTCAAAATAAATGAATGCCTTTTAAAATAAGATAATGAATTATTCTCCTGTCTGAAGATGTGATTTCCACTTAATAAAGGGTCATTTGTACTATAACAACAGGTGGCACTGTTGCATAAGACTGAGTGGAGGACCACAGCGCTCCCCTATCAACAAAGAGGGCTTTACCATATACTGTGCCATTAAAACATACCTGAGTTTCTTATTACATTCAATATGTTTTTGTCTTGCCTTCACAGATTGATTCCTTTGAGCTGCTGTATTTCTATGACGAGCAGCTCGGACACTTGATGTGGTAGGTCTATATGAGGATTGTTATTGTTGTGTCCATAAGCAGTGCTGGGAAATGACTTGAATAAAGCAGAATAAGAGCGTGCATAAATCCATCAAGTGTAGATCCAGAGAAATATAGATTTGCATACACTTATCAGTGTGTTGGAATCAGTAGCTGTTTTCCACGTCTTAATACAGATCAGATCTAACTATGAGCACACTGAGCCGGACAGACAGTTTACACCAGCTGTGTGAAGTCCAGAGGTTCGACTTGACCCTAATGCATGCTGGGAAGAGAGGGGAAGAATCAGTCATTTTGCCTGAAAAAAGTGTTTAAATATCAATAAGAGGTATAACTCTCTCTATTTCCATTTACTAAGACCTCAGGTGGTTGTTGTTTAAAGGTGCCCTATTATGCTTTTTGGGGTTTTCCCTTTATGGTAGTTCAAAAATCAGAAATCCTTTATTACTCGCAATAATACAGAATAAGCTTACATATTACTACATAGAAGAAAAGCACACACATTAGTTGTACTAGAATAAAAATGCAAGATAAATAAGTAGGTAAGTAAGTACACAGCATGATGAGCAGCAACTTCAGAACTTAGTGACATATGTAAGGTGTTGAGACCTTACAAAAATGAAGATTGATAGTTATGTATTATATAGTTCTGCAATGGCTAAAACCCCAAAGTTCCCTCCAGAGGGAGTTTCTCTCCCCTCAGCCTAAAAGGGAGGGAGTGTGTGGGAGAGACTCTTTAGTTCACTTCTGTAACGTAGTGATATCACCATGTAACACTTGCGCTTCCATTGGCTAGTGCTCCAACACATTGTACGTGATTCCATAAAGTTCACATAGTGAGGCTAAGGGCAGGACATCTCTCAGCGATTGACCAATCACAACAGAGCTGGCCAGCTAACCAACCGTTTCAGACAGAGGGGAAAAAGAGGCGCTGCAACAAAGGCAAAACAAAAATGAAGCCCTTTTTGAACATTAAAGCATGTCAACTCGTCACAGTAGTCACACAATACAAACATGAACCTGAGCAGAATAGGGCCCCTTTAAAATCAAGTAGAAAAAACGAATTCCCATCATAGCCCAAAGGACCAGAGAACGTTTGGTAATTGACTAATTATTTCGGCTCTAGTTTATTTAGTTTGACAAAATCACAGGTTAGAATAGTTTGTCACTGGCACTGTTTCTGGAGGTCATGTCGTTTGATACACTGATTTTGAAAGTGGTTAAGGGAAGCTGTGCTTGCGGCGTCCCGATGATAATTTGAACTCAAACCTGCCAGACAAATTTCTGCTGCCACGGCACATTATTTATTCATTATTCTTCAAGACGTTTAATTTGAGAAACTTTATCAGCCAGTTTTTCTTTTTCTGACCAAAACTTTTCATAAAACTGAGTTAAGTTATCTTTAAAGAGAAAAATAAGTACTGAGTTTAAAAACAAAAGCTATGGGCTCAGGTATTGTGCAGATCATCCCTTTATAAAAAACCTTCTCAACTCTAACTGGTTTAGTCCTTTTGTTTCTAGGTATATTCCTTTCTTCATCATCCTCTTCCTCTATTTCACCGGCTGCTTCACCAAGGCCAGGGAACAGAAGATTCCTGTCTCTGGTTGGCTGTTGCTAGGACCCAGCTCCCTCTACTATTGGTCAGTCTCCTCCTCCTCAACTCTGTGAGACCATCTGTGCATGTTGTCCAAGATTACATGGTTTTGTTAAAGAATTAGGAGTCAGTCAATGAATGAACCTTGTGTTATCGTTACATTTAAAGAGAAATGAAACGGTTGGTCTCTTTAGTCAATTCTAATTTTAGAGATGCCTTTCCAGTCCATGAAAAAAGGGGCACTATGTTCTCTCAGAAGGCTAATGGAGGTCGTGTGTAAAGCAACAGAAGCAACAATCAAGTTGAACAAAGAGTTAAGCAAGCAAATGCTTGGCATTGCGTTTTTCGTGTGCTTTTTTTCTATTTTTTGTTCAGAAACGTTGGACATTTTGTTCTTTTGTGCAATGATTGCCAGTTGAAGGTTTGCAGAAACATTTACAAAAGGTCCTGTACATAGCAAGTCAGTTTGAAAGAAACTATTTAAGTCCCCATTGTGACAACTATTTTATATAGAACTGAATGAATTTCCACCATATGGCTTTGTTTGTAGCAATTATTAGGTAAAACATGATCAAACATTATCATTGTAAAACAGATGTTCACAGAAAAACAGCTCTATTGGGTTTTTGCCAAGGTTTCAGTTGTAAATAAAAGTTAGAAGCCTCTGTTTTTATGACATTTCTTTCTCCATTTTCTTCCAGGTACCTGGTCACTGAGGGACAAATTACTGAACTTTTTCTCCTCACCTTCCTTGCAATGGTTGTCGTGGTGATAATCAAACGGCGTAAAGGCGTCAGCCCAGACAGCAACGGTCTCTTCCTGTTCTGTAGTTTCAGCGTTACTGTGCTGCTGGTGGCACTGTGGGTGATCTATCTGTGGAGCGACCCGGTGCTACGCAACAAGTACCCCGGACTCATTTACGTGCCAGAGCCCTGGTCCTACTACACCTTACATATAAAGCAGGACCACTGAGTTACATCTGTCCAGGTGTGTACACCTCTGTTAGATAAAACATATTTCTGAATCAGATACCATTTACATTTGTATGACGCATATTTTTCTCTCTCTTCAGCAGCTTCCTGTGACAAATGTAGAGGCTGCACTCAACGTTGACGGATGGTTGAGGACGGCTGTAGAAGTGCACAGACCTCACTGTTACGCCCAAGGTCGTGCTGGCTTCAGCCATATATTAAGAAGAGATTTGTCTCTTTTCTTTTCTTTTTTTATTGATACTCAGACTTTAGCAGTTGGGAAGTTTGATGTGAATTTATATATGTAATCAGATCTGTTACACCTCTTGCATCTTGAGACCTCTGAGACCATTTTGTGGCCATGATTGATTTTATAAATAGGTCTGCACTGACATACAGCTGGTGATGAGGAATGACTGAGCCTTTTCACTGCTCATAACCAACACTGTAATACTTCTTTAGGGAGGAGGGATTAAATACATGTTTAAGATTCCTAATTTTTCTAATCCAATTTACATTTTTCCAAGCCCTGAAACAGGTTCTTAATAACTATCTACTTGAATAAGCCCTACAGGGAGAGTATCTGTTATTTTATTGAAGGAGTAAAATCCAGGACAGTGATAATCTGCTAAAGGGAAAAGGTTGTCTATAGACCAGTCAAGCGGTTGGACAAAGTGGACCCTTTTATGATCCAGCTCAAGGTACAGTATGTAGATACATTTACTAGAACATTTTAAAATAAATCTTACCTTGCATAAGCTCATCAAATAATTCCATACATCAACAACTGAATGCTTTGAGGTTGAAATAAGTGTTCATGGTTGTTCAATAAATGCACGCCCGGTTATTGTCACCTTCTCTGGCCCTTAAGAATGAAAAAGAGAAGAAGAAAAAAGATGTTACACAGAACAATCCTCAATAACAGGATAAAGATAAGTGGTACCGTTTGAAGAATAACACCTTGAAATGAGTTAGATAACAAACTACTTTAGATATATAAAAAATAAAAAGATACATTTAAGTTCTGGAGAAAGATAAAATATAATATTGTTACCAAAAGAGAAAGAACACAGTATTGAAGTGAATGTTAAATCTAATTGTGACTTTTTTAGTTTTGAGTAAAAACATTCTCTCAGGTATTCAAGGTCTCACGCTTTGTCAGATATAGATGAGCTGTGAACTTTTACATTTCCGTATTATCTATTTCTGACATGTGTTTAAGCAATGTACAATATAAAAGTGTTCATAATGAAAAGTCTATTGTACAGATGGTCTATGATTGTTCAAAAGGTCAAGGAAACATGAGGTTACTTTTGAGATACAAAAGAAAGATTTATTAAACCGATGTTTTGTGTTTGTTGATTTGATCCTTTCTTTGTTTACATGTTGAGTTATTGTTCAAAATGTCCTTTGTTACTGTTTTGTACAATATGGTTCCTTTGCTGTTGCTGGTCAAATACTGTTTAGTTAGTGGTTTCTCACTGGTTTTGTTTCACATATTTTTATGTTTATTAAAATTGGAAAATTAATATTCTGTTTCTGGTTATTATTCACATTTGACCTTCAATTCACCTTGTTTTAAAGGTGCTTTAAATGAACTATCTCTAAATACGGACTATAACTGACACTAGTATCGTAAGCTGGTAATTGGCTCTCCTTTTATGAGAGAGGTCGGGGGGGAAAGGGAAAGGACAATGCAGCACTGTGGATCTGGTATCTGTGTTTCCACAGCAACACATATTATATTACGTAAGCTTACAGGTGGTGGACTTTAAACTGAGGTGGAGGGACAGGTGACGCAGACCACAGGAAACTTCTTCCTGGAAGGAAACAAAGCTGTCGCAAAAATGGTAAGGACAAAGAAGATTTCCATTAAGCCTTTTAGAAAAATCGATTTTTGTATGTGGCAGTATTTTTGTGTAATTACCTGCTTAGTGAAACTATATTTTCACCTTGCAGGCTAAATTCTTCACCCCAGTTCAAATCAATGGTAAGACGGATCCACAGCACTTTTTTTTATAGCTTCCATTTAGTTTTGTTGTTATTGGAAATGAAGTATGTTTCAGTCATCCTTACCAAGTATTGTTCATGTATCCATTAGTGATTTGTCCATGTGTTTTGTTGTTGAAAATAATTACTTAAAGAGCATGAGGGACAAAGGCTGACCTTCAGTCTGTTATGTTCCTGTGCTGTGGTTTGAAGTGAACCTTCTACTGAATGATAGATAAAGTGTTTCTTCTAAATATTACAATGAAAATAACTATACTCATGGGTTTCATCATTGTGTAACCCCATGCAGAGTACAAGGAGTGCTTCTCCTTATATGACAAGAAGCAAAAGGGTAAGATCGTTGCCAAAGACCTGATCACAGTTATGCGCTGCCTGGGTACAAGCCCCACGTTCGGTGAAATCGAAAGACATCTACAAGTTCACAAAATTGGTAAAGTACAAATATTAAATACAAGTAGCCACTTTTACTTTGTTTGATTGTCTACGAGTATAGTTAGCATGGTTTGTGTTGCTTAAATAGAAATCCAACTGAACATGATTTAAAAAACTCGTATTTATTTGATGATAGTCATCATGATTGTTAAGTAATTGGAAAAGCAAAATAATCAAATGACATGTATAGTACTCGTATCTGCTGCTTTTGTTGTAAAAACCTACTTTTAAGTGTGTTATACTTATTTCTATAAAATGATTGTCCAAAAGACTTCCTGTATTCTTAGACCTGGGAAATAAATATAGACAAAACAACCTCACATGTAACTGTCAGTTTTAAAAATGCTGATCATTCCTGTCCGAACTTGTCATTTCATTCACATTTTCTCATGATTTTGTGATATATAATTCATGTTTAGAAAAGACGGGTGAGCTGGACTTCTCTACGTTTCTGACGATGATGCACAGACAGATGCAACAGGAAGACCCCAAGGCAGAAATCCTGGCGGCCTTGAGGATGACGGACAAACAGAAGAAAGGATACATCCAGGCCTCTGAGCTCCGGGCCAAGCTCACCATGTTGGGGGAGAAACTCACCAACAAAGAAGGTAAAGTAAACTCAGGATGGAAATCTGCAGAATGTATGACAAACATCTAGCAGCATAAAGAGGAAGCTGTTGACTTGATTCAGAGCAACAACTTAAAGGTTAAAGTCTACTATGTAATCAATACATCCTATTATACAGTATCATAATCCACAGTGAGGGATACCTGGTTCAAAGTAACTGAGCAGTATGTAACTGTTTGTAAAGTTTATTTTGCTCTGCTGTATAACCTACTGTATTTTTAATGAGGTCAAATGTAAACGAAAGGTGTTACAACTGAGGAACCATGTACATTTGTATTACATTCTACAAAATTAGAGTTTTACAGTGTTAATCCAATATGAATGTGAACACCCTTTAATAACCGTACATACATTTAGACTTGAATGCAGCGTTTCATTCAAACTCCCATGCATGCGTTAAAGAAGAGTTACATTAACTCTGTCCTTAATACTTAAGGGTAGCCGTAATTGTCAAACTTCCAAGGATTAAAATCGAATTGATAATTGTATTCATGAGATTACAAAATACAATAGTAATTATATTCAAATCACAGTTCACAAAGAGGACCGCCCTCTCATGTGTCACTCACTGACTACAGTGAATCAGGCTTTACACGTCAGCTCAGTTATCTCCCTGGGACTTGCAAGCAGCTTCCTTAAATCCACTATATACAGCTGTCCAATGAGTTGTTTGGGTAAAGCAGCTTTTCTTTGATGATTTACTCCATTTCATATACATTCAACCTTACTACAGTAATTCATGTTCTGGTTGTATCTCCAGGTGTATCCTCCTGAAAACAGACTTAAATGCCGCCAGGCTGTATTGGAAAGCTCTAGTCCAACATAAACATGAGTTTTAAAATTATATTTCTACTAGAGTTAAAGCAGTCACTGTTATTATTTTTGAGGGATTTATTCTGGTGATATAATAAGATATTTCAAGAATGGTTAGCGTTGATTTTTTATTTCACTGTCACTTAAGGACAGAGTGGTTGTTCCACTTCCATCTGAACATTGACGTTTGATTTCCTATGTAAAGTGATGATAGCAGAGATAGTCCTTCATTTTGAAAGTAGGGGGGCTGATATCCAGTTAGTTGTTAGGGATTGATTTTTATGCAATTTGTTCAAAGCCAGAGACCTGCCAATCATAGTAACATGCTTTAAAGCAACACAAAGATTAAAGTACTTAAAGTACTGTCAGTGTATTTCCTCTGAATGGGTACTGCACACACAAAGCAGTTCATATTCAATTGAAGTGCAGAGCTTCTCAGTGGGGGGGAGGGACATCCATCAAGTTGTTGGAATCCAAAACTATTGAAGCTGTAAGTGATTATACTGAAGACACTGTGATCATTGTTGCTAAAGAATTTTAAATGTCTGTTTAAAAATAATGACTAATTGACATGCCGCATCTCTAACAGAGCAGTGATTTATTTCAGTATTATGATTCAGTATGATACATGCTTATGATGTTGTTTGAGTAAAACAACCTTCTGTATTGGAAGAATTATTCATAACCTTTACTTGAGTAGCACTTGAAAAGTGTAAAAATGCTAATGAGTAAAAGTCCTGCATTTAAGGTTACAAATTTAAATTTAAAAAAGCACAAAATGACCAACAGCAAAGTAGTTGCTGTCCACTGAAAAAATATATAGTTATGTGAAATCTGTTGACATAATACATTTAAAGTCAATGTTTCAGTTTTCTCAGTGTAGTAGTATATATATATTAAAGTAACTTGTTTTACTCTATACAAGAAAGTACGTTTTTACTTATTACTCAAAATTGTACATTACACCACATTTTAAAAATAGCAACATAGTTGATGCTAACATTCCTCATAAAAGGTTTACAGTATATTGGTATTCTCTGGTGAGTAACAAAATAAATAATGTCTTCATGTTAACAAATGATTGAATTGATCCCCAATGATAAGGTGAAACATTTCAGTTTTCACTAATAGGAACCACACTCACAGTCTCAGCATGCAAGTTAGGGATGTTGGCAGCTCTACGCTTTGAAGGGTCTGTCAGTCTGTATGAGGCTCCCCCCCCCCCCGAGCGTTCTGAAGTGGGAGACAATACATTTTCAGGCATCACTCATTCGTTTTAATTCCACTTACAAAGCTGATTTCTGTGTTCCTCGTCTAGTGGATGAACTCTTCAAAGAGGCAAACGTCAAGTCAAACGGGACCATCAACTACGAAGAGTTCACCCAGATGGTGACGCTGCCACCGGTCGATTACTGATCCTTCAGCCATGACGGGGAATTCACTTTACATACAATGAACGTGATGGTTGGAAGATGTTGCATACTGTAAAAAATATATAGCATGTTGAAAAAGGAAATTCTGTAATGGAAGAAAATATTATTCACTGTGTTTATTCCTCCATAATTATCAGTTAATTCTTCAATGAAGGATGTATTTTCTTCGTACAGTATGTAGCTTTCCTCTACGACAGTAAACATATTGTGAATCATTGTTGTACTGTATTGTAACTAACACTATGAGATGCCGTTTGTGATTCTTTGATGGGATCAAATTGTAAATGCATTACATTCTGGGTACACATCTTTTTCCAACCTGACCCTCTACCAAAACTAATGTAATGTCCAGTTTGAGGATTTATGTAAATATATTACAACTTTCGCTTCATTAAGTACATTCACGGTCAACTTTCCAAACATATTAAACTTCATTCTCTTTCTAAACTAATGAGATAAAAGCTGTGGAGTTTGAATGAACTGAAAATTGGTATTTTATTTCATGCACCTGTATTTTAAACCCATACCTTTATTTATTTCTGACGGCCGCATGCATAACTGTCACCTGAACATTTCATTTACATAAGCAACTTTTCAATACATTTTTTACCAAAACTTTTATTTTGTAGTATAAAGCACAGTATATAAATATACATATGTAATAGCACATCACTGATTAATACATGAATAACATTTCATCCAAAACACGTAATTGTTGTATGGCAAATCAATCAACATTTAAATGAAGGTTACGGCTGGATTTTGTAAAGAAACGAGTTTTTAACAGATTACATAAAAAAATGTTTTTAGTAGCTACAGCATACAACCCACTGTCTTGATTTTGTGCCTTGAAACCAACATAATCCACACATTTACAAACAACACTCTTTAAAAACAGAAAGTACAGAAACAATCAGTCCAACAAACTACATTGAGAAAAAAGTAACAGGTTTGAAGTCAAACATCAGTTGTGTTTCAATGTGGAATGTGAAAGCCACTACAGACCATTACAAATATGATTGACCCTTTGTTCGCCCTTCCCCGACGGTCCAATTAGTTTAGCAATTGCAAAAGTAATTGCTCATGGCAGGTGTGTCCAAAGAGCAGTCTTCTAATTTATTTCAGAATGATAAAATAACCGTTGCGTCGTTGAAACTAGGAGTTCATTTTGTAATAAGCACCTCAATAAAAAAGTGAAGACTAGGGGGCGGCCCTTCCAACAGGAGTCATTTGGGGGGGCTCTTGGGAAAAAAGGTTGGGAACCACTGAGCTAAAGGACTGTTATCTCAGTGGGTCTCAAACGTTTTGGTCACCATTAATGTAAACAATTATTTCCAAGGCACACGTTTATATGATCATTATAGTTATAAAAAAATAAGAGAATAAATTAAAAACAGGTATGAAATACTATGTGACATTAAAACAAGAATAAAGTTTAAAAGGGGAGTGATTTGTAAAATATCCATAAAGAAATAGTAAATCTATTTACAGTTCTGTGTTGAGAGATGTATCCATAGATCTCTTAATATTGCTCTCAAAGTGCACCAGATTGATGCTTCTAACTTCAATATTTAAAAATCCTCCCGGGGGAGCATGCCCCCGGACCCCCTTATGTGAGGTCCACACACCACCTATAAAAATAGCACTTTACCCCTGCTTACACCTATATGCCGTGAGCTGATTATCGAGCCTTCATTGTAACAGTCACGGGTACACCGTGTGTGGGGAGTGTTGCAGTATAGAACATTCCACTGTAGTGCCCGGTACATTAATGGGAAACCCTAAATGTTTGAGCACCCTCTATGAAACGTCAAGCTACCCCACAGCACCCCCAAAATAAATCTCTGGCGCCGCCACTGAGCCTGACTATTTGCGTTGGGGGGGGGCCCGACTTTTTTTTTTCACCAAAGGGGGGGCCTGACAGAAAAAGTTTGAGAACCACTGATTTAGGGGGACCAGGTATAAAATCGCAAAGTGAAACATACTTTCCCTTTTCCTTGTTGTTATAGCTTTAACTTCTGTCTTTTCTGCATGATCCTGGTTCAAAGACAGCATGTTATCATGTAGCTTAGTTAGCTCTATGTGTGACTATAGCACCAACCATTAGTTCATGACTAACATCACATTCCCTACTGAACACTTTTATCACAATTGTTACCAAGGTCTACTTTGCAGCAACACCAGTGGTATGCTTCAACTGAAATATTAAATTGGAATATTGGTTTGGTGTCCTGTAAGCTTAATATGTGCCACACTACAATGTAGACTAGAGCTTAACCTGCTTAGCAATAATAACTAAAGAGGCTTATCGTATCATCAATTGAATCCTGAGAATTTCAAACAGATGCAATTCATACAGATCAAACCAAACAAAGCAGCAAAACACAACTTAAATGTCATGTTCCCAGCACCTATACCTGTAAACTTATGAAGAAACATTCAGTACAAAACACATCCGACAAAGCCCTTTACATGAATAGACCATACATGTCGACTTTTAACACAATAAAAGTGAATCATAACTACACTTTTCCAACTGTGTGAGATGTAACTTCACCAACGTTGTGGTTCCTGTGTTGCTTGAGTGTAAAGTTTCTCAAGGAAAGTTATTGTACGTTAGGGAACAAAAAGGTTTTGAACAAATGGCCTGTACATTCTTCCAGAGAAGAAATGTTTCTATAACGCTGTGCCCGGTGTCAACAGCTCTATTCATGGTATGGACTATAGCCACCTTATTCCCACCTGCTTTATATATAAAAAAAAAACACTATAGTGATTTCCCCCCCCCCCCTCTTTTTCCTCTTAAATAATTGATTTGTTGTTCTATATAACAAACTGCTTTTCCACAGATATGTCATTTAGACATTTAACAGCATGAATCAACACAGGAGGAGATGACGCCATAGCGGATGCTTTAGCTGAACTGCGTTGTTATGTTTGAGCTGCTTTTCAATTTCTGCTGAAAAGACTGAATTACAGCCTATATATTGTATATGTCAATGCCAACAACAATTGTGTAAGTACGACTTTTAAACTAGAAACCACAGTTGCAAAAGTATCAAATATTATATATAAAGCTTAATCCCTTGTTCACCATACTAAACCCATTCGGACACTATTGTTCCCTCAATTTTAACTCATTTCTAAAATGCTAAATTTGTGGAATATTTTAATCTAGTGGTTTTATAAAACATTACCATTAAATTATCCAATATTCAAGTAGATGAGGCACTGGGACTGCCAATACCTGCCTGAACGTTTTCGGCCTATGTGGCCTCTGGCACCAAGTATTTCCTGAAGCTCCCCTATCCCATTTACATTTGACTTTGTAACTTAAAAGAATGAACAATGATGTGAAGCAAAAGTGTGACATTAAATATGTGGTAATTGATGCTACAACTTTTAAAGGCTTTTTACTGTATTTTGCTGTAGACATTAAAAAGTCCACCATTTCCTAAAGCCTTTTCCAGAAGAAATGATTGTCCAATCATAGCTTAGCAACCGTAACTACACTGCAGGTCTGTCAATAGGGATGGACAAAGCTCTTCTTTGCAGTTTACTGAATAAACAGAAGCAAAATATTTGTTTAATATAGTCCTTCACCAAATCAATAAGTGCTTGACGGGAGCTCTGGCTGCACATGAATCAAACACGGTTCAGACAGGCCAGTGAAAATAGAAATTCATTTTTTTTGTAAGAATTAGGAAAACAAGTTATGTAAGCTAAACATTTAAAATGTAAGAAGAAAAAAGGTATTAATGCTTTTTCTTATCATACCTTTACTTAATAGGGCGCCCTAGATCTACACTGCAGTAGGCTACAAGAACAATGTTGTTTTTTGGATGCTAAATGTTTACCTGGTACTTGAAGGCTCTAGGTAGTCATCAAGTGCATATTTAAATGATCCTTTACTGAGTCCATGGTTCAAAACATGTGAGATTGAAACACAAAAAAGTCAGCCTGAGATATCAGCTTTTAAAGCTAAGTTAGCTAAGTAAGCTAGTTACAGATAAAAGGTGCAACATCTGTCATTTATGTTTGAAAACAGGGACCCATTGTACAAAAAATAATAATATTTAAATGGTGGACCACTGACATTGCAAAGCTGTTAGAACAGTAACTTACAGTAAGGGGAGCGGGCTTCACCAACAGTCAATTATGTATGAATGCTACATGAAGCATTTATGAAGCACCTGGTTTCTTTTGGCCCGTTAAAGTAGAAACCACACAGAAAATTGTATACCAGTATGTTTTAATCTGTCTATTTCCTGCTGCTGTCAATAAATGAAAGCATTGTACCAACCATAAAGGTTAATGAGTAGTTTATCTGCATGTGTAGTAATGATTTTTTCAAGCTGACATTTATAAAAGAGCCCACACTACATCTGTTACTAAGTCTTAATTCATGAAATGTCCTTGTCAAACGGTATAGTATAAAAAGTGCAAACAAATATCTACATTCTCATTGTTTTGCTGGGGATGAGGCTATGCTTTCTTATTTCTCCAAATCATTTGAGCCCTATATAATTATAGCACCAGCACAAACATGCAGAGTTGTGGAACTAATTCATAACAACTCTAATTAGAAAAATATATATACAGAAAGAGCTGTGATGATTTGTATTTCCTCAGTGTTCCAGTTGTTGAGTGGTTACTTTATTGCGGCTTTAGCAGAAGACGAGCTAATGGAGCGGGAGCGCTGGCTGCAGGATTTGCAGCACTTCACTCGTACGTTGGGCAGGTGGCATCGTCCGAGCCAACGGAGCGTCTGACAGAAACGAAACGTTAGCCGATCACGAAGGCAAACTGCTCCTGTGGGGGGGACAGAACGAAAAGGTCACACAGAGGTTAGATGCATAATTTGTTCTGGGAATGAATCACAGGCACTATGTGGGGTCTGTAAGCCTCTTAACACCATAAGACATGCCCTTTATGGTGAACAGCAACAGGTGCAATCCCACATATTCTGCTCATGCTCTCCCCTTCATTCAACACAGATCATGTTTAGAGACCTGATTTATTTCTGAACAGAATACAAACACAGAAAGAAAATGTGTCTGTTCATTTATCCTGCTATTTTGTGTATACATTTAAAATGACAACAACCATAAACATTGAAACTGCTCAGAGGGGAAAAATAAAAGGTTAAATTCAGCCAAAACAATTATTATTTTTGGATTGAATTTTTTTCATTTGCTTATTAGTGCTGTAGGGCTAGGGTACGCTTGGGGTAGGTTTGTGGTTTGCCGAAGTTGGCTAACTGTCATTGGGATCTCAGGTTCAGATGTAATAATATGAGCTAAAGACTACTGTGCAATCACATCTGAATCATGCCATCCAATGTTAAAATACGCCACACAATTATTTTCAACACCACCATTAATTTGAACAAATCTAGTTGGTCATCTCCAAAGCTTGTGACAGATCGGCATTTAACACGTTTAACACAATTACGTTTCTTTGTTAGTGTCATATTTCACGTTGAGTCACCTTCTCAGTTTTAAGAAGAAACATTTCCCCACGTAATAATGTTCCCCATAAGTTCTATGCAGTGTGGTATACAGATATTTTAAATATGGCTAAAAGAAAACACTGATTTTGGTCAGTATCAGCAGATGCTCTGAATTGTTGTATCAGAATCAGGAGTGGTATTGCTGCATACCTACTTTTTAGCAAAACATTAATCCTCTTGCTTACCTTGAAGCTGCATAACAAAGGCAAGTCTTGATACTTAACAATTACAAAAAATGACAAAAAAAAAGCTTGCACTATCTAATCTAATATAAACTATTTTAAAAAGTCTGATGTTTGGATGTCCTACAAATGACCATTCTTCCCACAGGTTTGTATTTATCAACCAGAGCACAAACTCTTACTACAAGGTCCAATTGCAGAAGGTACAGCAGAAGCATGAAATGGAAGAAACAGCTCTGATGGCAGATTTGAGCGTGGGCTGAAATTGAATTGTCACACTTCATCATACACTCACTATTTCAGAGCCTCACATTGTGCTTGTATTCACCTCATAGTCTTGTCATTCAAGAGCAGTTAAGTGGGCAGGGATCAGAAGTCCTCTAGGAATGAAGTTATGGAGTAACTGTCAAAGTAAAAAAAACAGAAACATGAAAAACAAGCTGCTCTTTCCAGCTGGAATGTTCAAGTGAGTTCAGAGGCAGAGGCAGAGGCTAATGGCTATAACAGACACATTAGGTATCATACCTCAACTCTAAACCTTCTGCAAATCCAAAAGTAATGTGCTTTGCAAAGCCTCAATGCCAGTGATACAACTATTCATTACTATTCATACTTTCAAAAGTAGAGTTAAACAGTGTTCGGAGCGGAAACGGTGGAAATCCAAACACCATGACGACCTCCTAACCTATCAGGCTCTCCTCTCCTCTTTCTCTGCTTCGATCTCTCAGGCAAAAAGCACTTTCTTTCAAGATAAGATCCAATCTTCCTATTCCAATCCCAAAAACTATTTTCCAAAGCCCCTTCCCCCTCCTCCCTTCTGTCAAGCGACTTTGTTAACCACTTTGAAAAAAGGTTGATGATATTCGCTCTTCTTTTTCTGACTCGCCGCTGGGTCACCAGACCCACCTTTCACCCACACACTAACCTCCTTTTCCCCTCTCTCTTCAAGTGAGGTTCTTACCCTCATTACCTCTGCCCGCCCTACCACCTGTCCTCTGGACCCTATCCCCTCAAACCTCCTTCAGACTATCGCTCCTGATATTCTACCATTTCTCACCCATTTCATCAACACTTCTCTAACTTCTGGTCACTTTCCAAACAGTCTTAAGGAGGCAAGAGTAAACCCTCTCCTAAAGAAACCCACTCTCAACCCATCTGATGTTATAAACTACAGGCCTGTCTCTCTCCTCCCGTTCCTGTCTAAAACACTTGAACGCGCTGTCTTTAAACAACTCTCCTGTTATCTCCATCAGAACAACCTTATTGATCCGCACCAGTCTGGTTTCAAGGCAGGTCACTCCACAGAAACGGCTCACCTTGCTGTCACTGAGGACCTGCACATGGCCAAAGCAGCATCCCTCTCCTCTGTCATCATCATGTTGGACCTGTCAGCTGCATTTGACACGGTGAATCATCAGATCCTCTTTTGCACTCTCCAAGAACTTGGAGTTTCAGACTCTGCACTTTCCCTCCTCACCTCATACCTCAAAGACCGTACCTACAGGGTAACTTGGAGAGGGTCCGAGTCCGACCCTTGTCAATTAACTACAAGGGTCCCTCAGGGCTATGTTCTTGGTCCCCTCCTCTTCTCCTTGTACACAAACTCACTCGGATCTGTCATTAGACCGCATGGTTTTTCATACCACTGCTACGCTGACGACACCCAATGAATTCTGTCCTTTCCCCGCTCAGAGACTCAGGTCGTCGCACGCATCTCTGCTTGTCTAGCGGACATCTCTCAGTGGATGTCTGCTCACCACCTCAAGCTCAACCGTGACAAGACTGAACTGCTTCTCCTTCCGGGAAAAGATTGTCCCACTCTTGACCTAACAATCAACTTCGGCACCTCTGTTGTTTCCCCGACTCAGACTGCAAGGAATCTGGGTGTGATCCTAGATAACAACCTGTCCTTCACGGCAAACATCGCTGCTATAACCCGCTGCTGCAGATACACGCTTTACAACATCAGGAGGATACGTCCCCAGCTGACCCAGAAAGCGACGCAGGTTCTGGCCCAGGCTCTCGTCACCTCACGCCTAGACTACTGCAACTCCCTCCTGGCTGGTCTACCTGCATGTGCCATCCGACCTCTGCAGCTCATCCAGAATGCAGCGGCTCGTCTGGTCTTCAACCTTCCTAAATTCTCCCACACCACGCCGCTCCTCCATGTTTTGGCTCTATGAAACCTGATGTACTTATATGATTCTGTTTTCTTCAAGTTTGTATCTTGTTGGTTGAACGCACTTATTGTAAGTCGCTTTGGATAAAAGCGTCAGCTAAATGCAATGTAATGTTCTGCTGTTACTGTTGTTACTGTAAATCAACCTGACATGACCAAGACATTTCCCTTCTCAGATGTTAAAAAAAAATCAGTGTAGTATATATTATACAAGAAAGCCTGGAATGTCTTAGCAAAGAAATATCTGTTGAATCTTGTTCCTCACTTAACTGCAATTATGTTTTACAATACAACAGAAATAAAAAACGGACATGTTTTTTTGTATATATTAGACAGTTCTATTGGCGCACCAAGTACCAACAAAAGCGAAATTACGTCAGCTTGATAGCAATGTCTTAAATTGTGCATAAGCTACAATGATCCACTTAAGAAAGTGCGTGCCAGAACCAGCACAATAAGAACGTATGTATTGGCCTTTAAGAGCTCAATTAGGTTAACTACATTTCATATTGTGTGAAGATAAAAATCATTAAGATTCAGCCTTCGAACACAATGATTACTCTTACACTATATGAAAATTGAACATCATTATCTTTTCAAGGACAACAAGACTCTGGGAGGTTAAATGTCCATCCCAAATCGTATGACAATGCATCCAAAAAATGCAATCAAATAATCATGTTCATCCATGTTGTACCAAAGTATTGGACCAAGGATCTAAAAAAAGGGTTATACTGTACCTAGATACGCATTGAGATGTATGGGGTGCACCCTATAACATAGCCTTTACACAATTAACCCACTGATCATGTGTAAAACAATTTTCTAAGCGCAAGAGAATAATTTCCAATGTCACCCAGATCAGAGAAACTCAATGACATCATTGGAGTACAAAGGCCACAGCTGCAACCCAATACACAGCATTTCCTGTTTTCTACACACTCCCTTTTGCTATCTTTGACCCACTTACCAACAAGCTCGAAAGCGGTCATTGGAACTTTCACACTAATGTACTTTCAATCAATTATTGGAAAGACAAACCCTTAGTATTACTAACAATGAAGACCTGTTCACTAAGAGCCTTTTCACTATACTGTATGCATCAGCATCATCTGTTGATGTGGCTTTGCTCTCATAAAGAAACATTTTATGGTCAAAGTATCAGAGAGGGTTAATACAACTATAACAAGAGTGGGCCAGGAAACACATTAACTATACAAGAAGTGCTCTTATATGGCCCACAGTGCTGTACATTTGGAATAGACATAAACAACTTGAGCATTGCGTGAGCAAAAAGAACATCCCTATATTATCAGTGTACATAAATCAAGCATGATGACCACTATGTCTTCATTTTGAATTTTAGTTACAAAAGATAACATAAGTTAAAGTGTTAGTTTTAAAATGCAATAACAGTATAGCAGCTAAACTGTAAATCAGGAACCTTTCTTGTAATATTTGTGTTTTAATTCCTAAACCTACGATAACTGATTGTTTGGCCACTTGGGGGCAGTGAGAAAACGTGCGAATGCAACATTGAATTATAAGAATCTGAAACTAGATATACAGTAAAGCTCCATAAAGCTGAGAGGGAGCTGCAGCGCTGGGTCATCATTTATATTTGTATGGCCGTTTTAAAGTATCAGGCTTGGATATAATGTCCAGTGAGGGATGTGGTTATGTTGCTGCTCGATCACTATCTGTGTGTTTTGGTTCAGTTCACTGGACAGCTGATGGATAAGAGCTTAGCCTCTTGCTCTCACCTCCAGAATCCTCTACGGGTGAGTGGTGTACCATTACATGAAAAATATGTGGCCCTGCAGGAGCATGTGGGCTGGTAATCTGCACATGAAAAATAGACCAAAACTCACTTTTATGACTTGAACCTTACTGAACAATTCTTCATTAATTTCAGCATTCTATTTCCAACACATTATTGGCAAGTTATCACGTGTTTATGATTTCTGCTGCAATGATGCTGTTTTTCTATAAACAATGAATATTTCCCCACCAATGTTGTATCTTGTGGTGTGAAGAATATGCAGGCATTGAATAGGTATATCTTTAAATGTATAATAACAATGTCAGCACAAGTTCTTTGTTGTGTAAGATGTAACTGGCTGATAAATGTTTCCATAGTGCTGCACGTGTTTTATTGTTGCTTTGTTTAAGTTGATGTGGCCTGAGAGGTTCTATATTTTCTGTCTACAGTATATTCATGAAAAGATAACCGTTAATGCACCTTTCAAGAATATGAACTACTTGATTTAAGATTTTGATGTTATTTAAGCATCTAAACTCCTCCAAAAATACATAAATACCCTATTGCTAATAGTTAAATGCTCATAAATATTACACACACAGATTTAAATTCAAAATGTATTTTGTAACCAATTAAGCCATAAGCCCATGATTAATTATTCACCTATTTTATTTGTTTCCGTCTCATACACAAAACTATATAATACAGCTCCTTAGCTCCTAGCGCTAACTCAGTGCTGTGGTGATCTTTGCATGCAGAGAAGCCTTCAGGCTGAATGCAGGTCATATGTTCACTTGACATTTGTTCTCCTTCTGTTTTCCACAGGCCATTCCCTTGAGTGCAAGTCTGTTTGACCTTGCAAACATATTCAGGAAACATAAATCCTAGAACACTTACTGTATGCTATAATGATGCCATTCATTACTCTAACATCCCCTTTTCAAAAGAAAAACACATTTACATGAAACATATGGGCTACAGTGTATCACGTTGTGAATTAAGTTGCTGCAATTACAGAATGTGTGAGTATCTTACATGTACTGTATGCATAATGCAACACATTGAGGATGGACAAAAAAGACAACCTTTATAATGTACACAAGGCAGTGCTTTCATAAGAATATTAATTTGTGTGGTCCAATATGAGTCTAAGACATAACTCATTGGGGTTGGGGTCAAGACCTTTCTGAGACCAAGCCTAAACTAGGAACTAACTCGTACCCAGTCAGTCGTATCTTATTTAAGTAATTATTCAAGGATCAAATTAATATTACTTAACTACTTTAGGCCCTGGTGCCTTAGAGCCCTGACATGGGGTATCATTTCATGTGTGACAACTGCCAAGTTTTTGTATAAAACATATTATATGTTGTTATAGCGAGAAAATAGTTTTGTAAGACCAAACAACCTTGAATTTGGTAACATAAAAACTGAAAACTGAGGATAATTCATATTTTTTCTTATTGTGGCATTAACATGCCGTTTAAAAAAAATTGCCATATTAATATAATTTAATATTATCTTAACAGCGGGTTGGGTGCTTTTGTGGTTTATCATTACCTGACATCTTTAATTACCGAGTATGGTTATCTGGGAAAAGCACAGCACAGAACTTTCTGGATGCAATTTCAAAAATCAAAGAGTTACTCTCCATATAGAAGATTTAAAATATGTATTTGCAGCTTCTCCTGTTTTATTGAAGCTTCTTCAGACGGCATGTTGTCGGCTAAAAACGAACTGTCTGACCCAACCAAACCTCATTTAGTCGGGACCGGGGAGTTCAGTGACTCCCCTTCAGTAGAATTTGTAAAAGTTCTTATGACACAGAGATCCCTGAAACAGCTTAATTAAAATCTTAAATTATAAAATGCCACTTATTGCTCAACAATGTGTCATATTTGTATCTGGTCCCATGCTCCCAAAGCCTATGTCCAGTCCCTGCCATGAATGGACTCACATCAACATCCTCCTCGACTTCCTAGTGGGATATTAATCACCTGGCGCCAAGATGTATTGTCGAGCACAGAAAAATTGAAATCTATCTTGGGTTGCGGTCAGATAATCCAAAAATCAGCTCCTAAATTCTAACCCTATCGTCTATTCCTTGACCTCTGAGTGAAACGTCACGGGGTTAAGGGATAGTGGATAGGAGAATTCAAAAGGACTTAGGAGAAGAGACTGCGGTACTTTAGAGAATCCGACTGCACTTTCACTATCCGACGTGTTTATGATGCGCCAGCGGACGTCATTTTGTGGGTCTGCTGCTGCTGTGGGGAAACTATGGAAACTACAGTTTTCTATACAGCGGACTACATGGATGTTTAATAAGAACGAGGGACTACTGTAAACTCATCAAGAGACTCTGCACCGTGCTCTGACGCTGTTGTGTTATGCTTTATGAACGTGGACAACAGAGAAACATATTCTTCATGACCAAAGTTGGAATTGAAATAAAAAAGGAAAGTGAAACTTATGCTCGTCACCCTCTCCCTCCGGTCCACATTAATACAAATGATCCCAAAGATTGTATGAACTATGAAAAGATCTTAAAATCAATACAAATGTATTTATTATAAACGTTAAGTCCTTAACATCTATCACTGTGTATATCACCATTCAAACATCTTTTAAAAGTTGAACAAACCCCACACAGCTCAGTGAAATGTTGACTTTATTTGATCATTTCAGTAAAAACTAATGTTCATATTTCTCTTTTTGATTATAATACAGATGAACGTTCAAAACAAAGCACTTTGGCAAGTTACCACATACGTTTTAAAAAGCTTAATAAGCACCGTAACTTTCATGATAGTCTATAACTTCTCCGTCATAATCGTTTGTTTCCGTGAATGACCGACTGTTGTGTGACGTCAAATGCTGCGGCTGCAAGGCATTGTGGGGCAGCATTTTCTCCTCTCCTTTCGGTAAGGGAGGTCCAGTGGTTCCTAAGCTAAGGGAGGTTATAAAGGAAGTTTGAAACCTCCTTTCCTATCATGTAGAGAATTCGAACGGCACTTATCATGGCTGCTACTGAGGGACTTCCGGGTCATTTCACTCCGTTAGGAAGGTTCCTAAGCTAAATGGACTATTCAACTTCAGCCCTGGACTCATACAGCTACACAGGTGGACCTGCCTCGTGTCGCTGCACTGATGAAAGACACAGCTTCTGTGTGAAGTTCCCAGTCCACATTTGATGAGAGTCCCTTTGCAGGCTCTGACACAAGCATGAAGAGACAACAAAGACTATTTTATTCTTGGACATCAATTCAGCTGGTATAATGTGTTGGTTAATATATCATAGCGGGGCACATATTGACACATGGCCAGACTTGTATTAATGTCGGATGAAAATGTTATATAAAATAGAAAGTGTAGTTGAGAAAGTTGGGTCACACATATGCACCAACTTTGTACGATGGATAAAAGACCTTCTCTTCAATTACTTTATATTTCCATCATGTCTCGTCTGAAATTGCTCGCGAGATGTTTCTGGTGTACGTTCAGTCGTGATTGTCCTCGGTCAATGCAGGATTAGAATAGACCTGAATCAATTTCTGCCCATACGCTCTTACGTGGATTGACACTTGAAAAAAGACACTCATTGGAATATGTGGCGAACACAATTATTTATTTGGCAGATGCTTTTGTCCAAAGTGAAATATGATCTTTGAGAAACTTCGGTCCACCTAACACAAGTGCTTGTCATTTTCTATTTCTGAAAGTTATTACTCACCAATAATTCACATGTTTTATGTCTAAAGCTAATTTAATTGGCAGAATGTTATCAATGCTTTTCCAGTATTATAAGGAGGATAGACAACAGAAGTAAAATAAGATTTTCATGGTCATTTTTAAAGGATATTTGTAAAGTGCTGTCACATTTAGAACAAACATGTTGTACACTACCTGTAAAGTTTAATGTTTTCTATCCTTAATTATCATTAAACACGACACTGTTACACAGCGGAAGGTTAACCCTTAAGGAAAAGTTACAATTGTTTTAATAAAAGTCGCCCTCAAGAGTAAAACACCAAAACCCATTAACTTCGCATTTAAATAACAATACAATAATAAAATCTAAATTTGCAATCTTGAAATTAACACAGAGCATAGTTTTGTTATAAATATTCATGTCATATGCAAGACCGGAAAGGATAAAATAGTAAGGTCTAGTAATCCCAAAGGGGATGGGCCAAATCTTTTTGTACAGAAATAAAAAGTAAAAAAGGAATGTAACCATTGTATTTCCTTGTTGGAGCAAAGCACGGAAACAAACTATTAGCTAAGATGGAAGGCCACACACGGTCTGGGAAATCCAATTAAAAGGAATAATGTAATGTCAAAATTAAAAAGAGATGGAGCAGAAATAGTCCTTCAGGAGACTCATCTAACAGAACAGGAACACCAAAAACTTAAAAAGTGGAACTTCAGTCCATATTCATCCTCTTACAGAAAGGGATCCAGGAGGGGCGGAACAATCTTAATCTCCAGTAAATTACATTTTGAATGCACATATGAAAAAAAGGACAAAGATGGGAGATATGTACTTATTCGGGGAAATTTGGAAGGTACTTTAGTTTTTGAAATAATAACATTGGAGGCCCAAGGAATTCTAATTTGTGGGGGAGATTTCAATGTTAGACTTAACGGAACTTTAGATACATCAAAACCCCTTTCCTCAGGAGGGAAAAAAAGAACCAAGAACATTAAATTGATCTTGGGAGACCTAGGGCTCTCGGATGTATGGCGAGACCTACATCCGTCCACAAAAGATTTTACCTTTTACTCACACCCACACTTAGTATATTCAAGGCTTGATTATCTGTTTATGTATCAGAAAGATTTTTATAGGGTTCAAAATTGCAGTATACAGGACTGTCTCAGAAAATTAGAATATTGTGATAAAGTTCTTTATTTTCTGTAATGCAATTAAAAAAACAAAAATGTCATACATTCTGGATTCATTACAAATCAACTGAAATATTGCAAGCCTTTTATTATTTTAATATTGCTGATTATGGCATACAGCTTAAGAAAACTCAAATATCCTATCTCTAAATATTAGAATATCATGAAAAAGTATACTAGTAGGGTGTTCAACGAATCACTTGAATCGTCTAATTAACTCGAAACACCTGCAAGGGTTTCCTGAGCCTTGAAAAACACTCAGCTTTGTTCAGTAAACTAAATCACAAGTATGGGGAAGACTGCTGATCTGACTGCTGTCCAGAGGACCGTCATTGACACCCTCCATCAGGAGGGTAAGACACAAAAAGAAATTTCTCAAAGAGCAAGCTGTTCACAGAGTGCAGTTTCAAAGCACATCCACAAAAAGTCTGTTGGAAGGGGGAAATGTGGCAGGAAACGCTGCACAACCAAGAGAGATGACCGCAGCCTTAACAGCATTGTGAAGAAGAGTCGCTTCCAGAATTTGGGGGAGCTTCAAAGACAGTGGACTGAAGCTGGAGTCCAGGTATCAAAAGTCACTGTTCACAGACGTATCCGGGAAATGGGCTACAATAGCCGTATTCCCATGGTCAAGCCACTTCTGAACTCAAGACAACGGAAGAGGCGTCTGACTTGGGCTAAGGAAAAGAAGCACTGGACAGTTGCACAGTGGTCCAAAGTCCTCTTTTCAGACGAAAGCAAGTTTTGTATTTCATTTGGAAGTCAAGGCGCCAGAGTCTGGAGAAAGGCTGGAGAGGAGCAAAATCCAAGTTGCTTGAAATCCAGTGTGAAGTTCCCACAGTCAGCGATGGTTTGGGGAGCCATGTCAGCTGCTGGTGTTGGTCCACTGTGTTTCATCAAGACCAGAGTAAATGCAGCTGTGTACCAAGAGATTTTAGAGCACTACATGCTTCCGTCTGCTGAAAAGCTCTATGGAGATGAGGAATTCATTTTCCAGCATGATCTGGCACCTGCCCACAGTGCCAAAACCACCAGTAACTGGTGTACTGACCATGGCATTACTGTCCTCGATTGGCCTGCAAATTCCCCTGACCTGAACCCCATAGAGAATATGTGGGGTATTGTGAAGAAGAAGCTGAAAGACACCAGACCCAACAATGCTAATGAGCTAAAGGCCGCTATTGAAGCATCCTGGGCATCCATAACACCTCAGCAATGCCACAGGCTGATTGCCTCCATGCCACGCCGCATTGATGCAGTAATCCGTGCAAAAGGATTCCCAACCAAGTACTGAGTGCATTAATGGACATTTTCAAATGTTTGATTGTGTTTTGCTGTTATAAATCTTTTTTTTTTACTTGGTCTGAGGAACTATTCTAATATTTTGAAATGGGATTTTTGAGTTTTCTTAAGCTGTATGCCATAATCAGCAATATTAAAATAATAAAAGGCTTGCAATATTTCAGTTGATTTGTAATGAATCCAGAATGTATGACATTTTTGTTTTTTTAATTGCATTACAGAAAATAAAGAACTTTATCACAATATTCTAATTTTCTGAGACAGTCCTGTAGGGACCATGGACTTATCAGACCATGCTCCGGTCTCCATGGCATTAAATCTAGGACTAGAAAGGAAAAGGACAATCTGGAGACTGAACACAGGAATTCTTAACCAAATTAGGCCTCAAATCAGGACCGATATAAATGATTATCTGAATGATAATGATAATGGAGAAGTGTCCCCAATAATCTTGTGGGATGCATGCAAAGCTGTCCTAAGAGGAAAAATAATTGGATATTCCTCAAACATAAATAAGCAAAGAAAAGAGAAAACAAATCAGCTTCAAACAGAACTAAAACATCTAGAAAATATACATAAGAAAACCCTAAATACAAAAACTAAAATGGAAATAGATTAAAAAAAGAACGAACTCCATGAAATCGACATTAAAAAAAAAAGATCTTTCTAAAACAAAGTTATTATGAGGTAGGAGGTAAATCAGCAAAACTATTGGCTTATAAACTAAAAAACAGGTAGAACACACCATTTATAAAATAAAAGACCCTGAAACAAGTATTATATATAGTAATTTAGAAGACATACATCAAACTTTTGTCTGTTTCTATAAAAACCTATACACACAGCCTAAAATAGATAAAACCAACATCAGGAGTTTCCTTGATTTGATAACTTTTCCTAAAGTGAGGGATGAGCAAAATCATAAATTAATTATAGAAATTACGGGAAAAGAAGTAGAAAAGGCAATCGCTGACTTAAAACCCAATAAAGCCGCAGGCCCAGATGGTTTCCCTTCTGAATGGTACAGGGAAATTAAGGATCTACTTATCCCAACAATGAGGGATGCTTTTAACCACGTGCTTCAGACAGGCATAGCCCCCCCCTCATGGGGGCAAGCAGTAATCTCCCTGATACCGAAGGAAGGGAAAGACAAATGTGACTGTGGAAGCTATCGTCCAATAAGTGTGCTAAACCAGGACTATAAGATCTTTACCCACATTTTGGCAAAAAGACTCGAAGAAATCCTCCCTCAGATTATAAATCTAGATCAGACAGGATTTATCAAACAACGGCAAACTCAAGATAATATCTGCAGAACTCCAAAAAGAACTCCAGGCAGTACTTTTGAGCCTCGATGCAGAAAAAGCCTTCGATCGAGTGAATTGGAAATTCCTATACCAAGTTCTTGAAAAGTTTGGCTTTCATAAAATCTTTATTAATACTGTTCAAGAACTGTACGACAACCCTTATGCAAGAATACAAAAAAACGATATCAAATTCTTTCAACGTTGAGAGAGGGACACGACAGGGATGTCCAATTAGCCCTCTGTTATTCACAATTTATATCGAAGCTCTGAGTTTGGGGGTTACTCAAAATAACAATATTACCGGTGTAGAAGTATATGGTCAGGAACATAAATTATCATTATTTGCTGATGATATATTAATATACCTGTCAAACCCAGATGAATCATTCTTGAGTTTACTGACTTTTTTGGATAGTTATAGTTCTGTCTCAGGGTACAAACTCAATATAACAAAAACCCAAATACTGAGGTTTAATTACAAGCCAAGCCAACATATAAACTCCCTCATTGATCTTAATTGGGATCTGAACCACTTAAAATATCTGGGAGTAAGCATCTCTAAAGATTCAGAGGAATTGTATACACTACATTTCAGCCCTCTAAGTCAGAAAATAAAAGAAGACATAAATAGATGGAACTTGATCCCAGTGCTGAGCTTTGAATCTCGAATAGAATCAGTGAAAATGAACATCCTACCTAGACTCTTATTCCTTTTCCAGAATCTACCAATTGAAATCACAGACAAGCAGTTTAACGAATGGGATAAAACCATATCAAGGTACATTTGGCAAGGGAAGAAACCAAGGATTAGATTCTGTACTCTTCAACTAGCAAAAAACAAGGGAGGAGTAGCGCTCCCCTGCTTGAAGGACTACTATATATCAGCCCAATTAAGAAGCTTGTTCTGCTGGTGCAAGCCAGACTACAGAGCTAGATAGAAAGACATTGAGAATAATGTATCAGGAGGAGTACCAATCGAGGAAAGGTTAGGGGATAAAAGACATGTTAAAAACGTACTGGAAAAAGATAACCGCTGGATAAACCTCTCCTTAAAATGATGGTTAAGGATCATTACCAGGAGTGACTTGCTGGAGGAAATGAAGATATTAAGATGGTGCTCACATGATCTTGATTTCACCCTGAGCAAGCTGGATAAAACATTTAAAGATTGGGCCAAACATGGCCTTACTTCATATTGCACATTTTTCAGCAAAGGAACCATGTTTGATTTTCAAACACTAAAAAAACGATATGGATTGAATAACGGTGATTTTTTTTAGATTTCTACAGGTATGCCATTACTTAAATAGTTCCCTGTCAGACAGCCAGAAGGCCCTTGAAAACCCTTTATTAATAGTTTTCACCAGTGCATACACATCAGACACAGGGATGAAAGTAATCTCAAAACTTTACCAAGCTCTTCAAGATATTAAAAAGCAAAATACTTTCTATATAATACACAAATGGGAAAACGAAACCAAAAAAGCCATCCCTGACGAAGTCTGGACAAATTACTGTACTTTTCAATGGAATATCTCTAGCTCAGGCACCTACAGAATGTTTAGTTGGAAGATGCTGAGCAGGTACTTTTTCAGCCCTGCTCAGTCATCACATCATCTAGGGCCCCCCAGCTGCTGGAGGAAATGTGGTTCTCAGTTAGCACACCACTACCATTTGTTTTGGGCTTGCCCTTTAATAGTAACTTTTTGGCAAAAGATCCATATCGAAATTGAAATAATACTACAGGAAAAAATCCCTTTAAACTGGGACGAATTTCTATTTGGGCTCGTACATTCAATCCCCACAAACTCCAAAACAAAACAATTATTTGGAATTCTCACTGTTGCAGCCAAAAAAGCAATAACTAAATTGCTAAATTGCTTTAATGAGCATTTTGTGTCCTGCGGTTCTCTGTTTGATTCTGTGACTAACTCTGCTTCTGTGAACACCACAGTCTGTGAACAATGTGGTCTGGAAAACCCTTTCAGTTTTACTGCTTTTACTGTCAATGTTGTTCATGGAGCCTTATCCAAGCTAGATCCTAAGAAACCGGCTGGCCCGGACAACGTAGAACCTTTATTTTTAAAGATAGCTGCAGATTTTATTGCTCCACCTCTTACTTCTCTTTTTAACCTCTCCCTGAGCACAAATGCAATTCCAAAAGTATGGAAGTCAGCTTATGTCTTGCCTTTGCTAAAAGGAGGGGAGGCAACTATTTTAAATAACTATAGGCCAATCTCTAAATTGTCAGTTCTGGCGAAGGTGCTCGAACGCCTAGTGAGTGAACAGGTAAAGGACTTTTTATGTAAAAATAATATCCTGTCTAAACATCAGTCAGGCTTCAGAAAGCAACATAGCACCATCACTGCGAAAATGAAAGTGGTGAATGACATTACGAGTATTTTAGATAATAAGCAGAGTTGTGCAGCCCTATGTATTGACCTTTCCAAAGCGTTTGATACCATTGATCATCGCATCTTAAAGCAGAGGCTACTCAGTATTGGCATATCCAGCCATGCAGTGGGGTGGTTTGTGAACGACCTCTCTGAAAGGTCCCAATGTGTTCACTTTGATGGGCTCAATTCTGAGTGGTTGAACATTGCTAATGGTGTTCCCCAAGGTTCTGTTTTAGGTCCACTTTTATTCTCTATATATATCAACACCAGTTTAGGTGAAAATGTGGATGAAGCTACTTTACATTTTTATGCGGATGATACCGTGATGTACTGTGCAGGTCCCTCCATTAAGGAGGCTGGTGTTAAATTGCAGGCTGTTTTTAACATTATTCAGACTCAGCTCTCTGAACTAAAGCTTCTTTTAAATGTTGAAAAAACCAAGGTAATGCTCTTTTCAAAAGCTAAAAAGACACCAGAGCCTGTTTTAGATATTGTAACTGTGCAAGGAATAAAACTTGAAGTGGTTACCTCTTACAAATACCTTGGTATCTGGCTTGATGATTGTCTCACCTTTAAACTTCAGGTCAATAACCTGCTTAAAAAGTTGAGGGTTAGGCTAGGTTTCTTTTTCAGAAATAAGTCCCGTTTCTCTTTTGAGGCCAGGAAAAGGCTAGTCACTGTGACCTTTTTACCTGTGCTGGACTATGGTGATTTGTTGTATATGAATGCACCTGCCAATTGCCTGAACAAGTTAGATGCCGCCTATCACAGCGCACTGAGATTTGTCACTAATTGTAAAGCACTTACTCATCACTGTACACTGTATACCAAGGCAGGTTTTCCATCACTTACTGTATAGAGGCTCAGTCATTGGTACATGTTTATTTATAAAGCTTTGTTGGGTAAACTCCCGTATTACATCTGTTCACTGATAACACAGAGAGTTGCAAGCAGCTATTGTCTGAGATCGCATGATGTAGTATTGTTAGATGTGCCAAGAGCAAGGACTGTCTTAGGTAAGACAGCTTTTATGTGTGCAGCGCCACTTGCTTGGAACAGTCTACAGCTAAAATTGAAACTGAGCAATTTTATTCCTCTGAATGTTTTTAAAGCAAGTCTAAATGAAATGCTCTTTGAAACTATGGGTATTTGTAAATGTTGATAAGTATGTAAATGTAGCTTGTAAATATGTTGTATGATATCCTCTATTGTTGTATGTTGTTTTATGTTTCATGTGGAACCTAATTGCTGCAGGTCTCCCTTGAAAAAGACATCTATGATCTCAATGGGACCAATCTGGATAAATAAGGGTTTGAAATGAAATAACTAGAAAATGGCTCAAAGCGGATATCCCTTCTCTTGACAACTGGTACGACAAAATCCATGAAATCTATGTTATGGAAAGAATCACCTTCTCAATGAGGCTTCAGGAAAACACATTTGAAGAAGTATGGAAAAAGTGGAGAATTTACATATCCCAAAGACGACCATCCCTTGTTTGACTGTTTCTATACACCGATTGAATGTATATGTATAGATGTGTATGTATGGCCACATGTATGTGTGTATGTGTATTGAATGTACAGTATATATGCATGTTGATATGTATTCATATGTACATGTGTAGACATTTGCTATTTCAAACAACCCCTGTGTACTTTTTCGTTTTTATTTTACTTTGACTAATTTAGTTTGCTATTTCATTTGTCACTTTCGGGTCTCTAAAAATATATGATTTGAAAAACTGTACTTGTACTATAATGTGACCCCAAATAAATAAAGAAAGGCCACACACAGCGCTAACATGGCCAGCTTTGTGCCGCCACATTATCATAAGCCTCAAATGTTTCCATAATGCTTCGATACATCTGTGCCTTTAAAAGTCAGACCCCAACAGGCTGCCCTGTGAGAAACAGTGGATAAGATAACAAGTGGATAACATAGTCGATAATAAACAGAAATGCCATTGAACTGCTGTGGCATACTGAAATGAAAAGATTATTGGCACATAATGTAAAAGTTGTTTTCAACCTTAGGATTATTGTCACTTATTCTATTGCATATATTTAATAGGGCTCATGAAATAAAAAATAAGCTCCAAGGGAGTCTTTTCTAGTCATCGTCCTTAAAAGACACATGCTCATAAAGCCAGGTATAAACTTTGATATATTGTAGGCAAAAGAAAGAAAAGCAAGTGATGGGAATTTCCAGTCAGGAAAAATAAGTCTGATAATTTTCCTGTTGTGAATAGTTGCTTTGAATGCAAATGTCTTCTACTCCAAGTTGGAATTCTTTTTTTACACTGCCCAGATAACAAAGAAGATCTTTGATGCTACTGTAGTCAGCCTTTCCACTGGCATTGTGCGGTGGCATCATAATAGGAAGAGCTGGTGGATTCCCAGTGATATCAATGCTGCCGTTGATCTACAGTATGGCTAAGTGCATACTTCATATGATAAAAAAATATTATGTCATTAGGAATTTGTATCTCTTATTACCGCTGAAATAAATATCTTCAAAGTACATAATACTAGGGGCATCTTCTTTATCTATTTATCTAGATCAAGAGATTTTATTTATTCTTTCCACTACCCCTAGATATAAATGTGTAATACAAAATCAGTCAGAAACTGAGGCTGTCATGTGGATTTAACATTGTGAATGGTTGAATCCACATTATGTCCATTTTGTTGGCGTTCTCCAACATCACATACTTAATTTATGTTGAAGGTCTTGGACTGTGAGTTTCCTTAGTTTGACAGTTCACTCAATATCCGCATTGACGTGAACAAGAAGTCCAATCAACACTGACATTGCCAACCTGACCACTGCCAGAATCAGGTTGAAATATTCCCAAGCTTAGGGTCAAACTATTCCACTTGTGTAAATTGCATGTTCAGATGCTCTGTAATGCATGTTCAGATCCCTCTGTGAGGGCCTAAGATATTCTAAAAAATAATATTTGAAAACATTAAAAAAAAACATTTTTTTTTAAATATATTTTTTTGTTGTTACATTTTTCATTAGTTTTACCAAAAATAACTTGATTTAATTGTATTTAAAATAATATTTCCAAAGAAATAAATCCTTCGAATCTGCCTGTTCAGTTTATGTTGGAATGTGAAGGGTTAAATGCCGTCTCTGCGAGTTATGTGAAGACGGGAGGGCTTGTTGGTCCCTCTCTACATTCACAGAGGGCCAGCTATAGTAACTCAATTCGAGAGAGTAATGTCAAATGACAGTACAATTGACCAATCATATCTTCCCTCTAAATGGGCGGGCTTTATTTTCGCGGACTTTATGACAAGTTCCGCCCGCTGTGAGGTCTATGGAAGTGGTGCAGTGACGCGTCCTAAAACCCGGAAGTAAGCTTCGCTCGGATTCCCTCGACAGAAAGCAATGAGATTTCTCCATAGGATTTTGGAAAATAGCTGGAAATAAGGTCTGTGGAAAACGAGGGAAGGGGGGTCAGAGGGCCTAGGTATAAAAGTCACGGCTCGCCACTGCTGTAATGACTGCCCTGTAGCAATCACTTGACATGTGGATCAACCTTTTCAGTTTTTTTACTCATATCACAGTCAGTGGATTTGATGGATCTGACAGGAGGAAGTAACAAAATCCAAACACGGATCCAAGACAATTTCCTGTGGTTTAGTAATAATAAACAATGAAAGGAAGGATCTGCACATCATCGGCTACAATAAAGTCCATTCGAAAGCAGAGACGTTTTGGGCAGAACCCTTCGTCCTAAAAACAAACCACCTAAAAGTGATCCTCAGTTAAACACACCCATACAAAAGAGGTAAGGCACAAAACTGTGTCATCCCCATTCAACAATCCCCAGAAAAGACAAAGAGACGATAATTTACTGCTCTGGACAGTTGCATCAACCTTTAGACCAGGGGTGTCAAACTCAAAGCCCGGGGGCCAAATCCGGCCTGTGACTTCATTTTCTGTGGCCCCACAAGAGCTTGCAAAGAATATAATATGTTTATTATGCCGATTTACAGAAGCACGTTGCCCATAAACTACATGTCCCACAATGCATCTCAAATTTGACTTTTTTTTTTTTTTAATTTGACTTTTTTTCCCAAATGTCTAAAATGTTTCTTTTTTGTTCCATAATTTGGCTTTTCTTTTTAAATCATTTTGTGACATTCTCACTGAAGAGACTTGCAATTATTTGCCCTAGACTTCTGCTTTCAGACGTAGTTAATCCAATGCAGAGGCAATCATGTAATATAATACATTATTTTATATATATTTATATTATATATTTATATTTGTATTTCTATATAGTCTTAAAGTTACAACCGGCCCTTTGAGTGCAACCATAATGTTAATGTGGCCCGTGATGAAATTGAGTTTGACACCCCTGCTTTAGACACTTAAAAAAATCTATACCAGTTTAAGTGTACTACGGTATATATAGTATTTAGAATATATTTGGAAAGAGTATATAGCAGCATCAGTTTCTCATCAGACTGTAACTGTCTCAAGGCAAGGAAAAGCAGTAAAAAACGTTCTCAATTCAGTTATGGGTTTTATAAATGGCTAACATATGTTTTGCTGCTGTCACAGCTCTAAGTTACTTATCTATCTTCGATGCTGGTAGTCCTGTCTGTTACTCCAAACTGAAGCTTTTAAACCACTGATCTGCCATAGGTAAAACACTGACTGTGGATAAGTCCCCTTTAATGTCAGCACACATGGAGATTCACTCACCAGAGGGGGCGCTCTCACACTCCTGCAGGTTACACTTCTGGATGCTCTCCGGGCATAGCTCAGGATCACATTGGGCTTGATCCACTTCTTCGTCTGTCTCTGCCTTTGTGTTCATACATTTGATGAGCCGACGCTGAACTCCGCCACCGCAAGAAGCCGAACACTGCAGAGAAAGTTTACACTCATTTTCAGATGTTTTACTGGACATTGCTTCTTTCTGCAGAAAATGTTGTGATTTCACATAAAATATTCAGTTATAGATTCTAGAAACATTGGTTTTGTTGACTTGTATTTGTATCAGTGAACATGATGGGGTGCTCTGAGGAGTTGCAGTACTTCATGGAGATTAACAACAAGACTTTAGGTTTCAGTTACATTTGGAAATAGTGGATATCCTATATGTTTTTGTTTGTACTGTACGTGTTCAATGATAATCGTTATATAACTGATTATTTGGACATGATTTTCATTGGCTGTGTGCAGTTTTAAGACTTTCAGGCTCTAGAAAGGTAGTTTTGTCGTCACTGCTCATATTGTTCAGGATTTTAAACGATTACATAGAAAGACCCTTGTGGACTGGAGTCATAAGAGAGACGGGGAGGAACTGATATCCGTGTAATTGTCACAATCCCCAGTGTGGGTCAGGTTATTATAAGTATTAATGTGGGTTTCAGAGATAGAAATGCTTCCCCACTTCCCATACCATTATCTGTAAAAAAAAAAAATGCTGCTGCCTCTAACTCAATGTGACAAAGGCAGGAATACTACAGGATGTGTAGGCTTTGAGAAGAAACTCTGGACCCAAAAGGCAAATAATGAAAGGGTTTTTGATTATTATTAATAAGTATTAATACAGTAATATTAATAATAATATTGTAGTAACGCGTTACACCCAACTCTGCCAGTGACCCTGAACGGGATACAAGGTTTAGAAAAAGAATAGTGAGGTTGACATGATAACAGAATAATTCATAGATTTTTACATGTTCAATTTCTTCTTGAAATTGGTCTATAAATCATACTGAGTTATTCTCCATTTGTTGGTTTGCATGTGCATGTGTGCATGCGTGTACCTGTCCCCATGATCCAGTAAGCCACTGAGCACACGGCTGGCTGCTACATGATTGGATGTTGCTGGGCTGGAGGGCCACATCACATTGATCCTCTTCTGGACAGGTGACCATACGCTGCTGCTCACCTCCGCCACACACCTCAGAACACTGAAACACACACACAGTTTGATTTGATTTTGGTGATCTAATTTCACATAGACTTGATGCTTGTTCAGGGTTAAACTAAAGGCAAGTTAGATTTAGGACTTTAAGACTTTCTCTAATGCCACCCAAAATATCATTTAAGGCCAATTTCACATACAATTTATCGACTATCGGAGGCATTTAAAGTAAGTAACCCTTTTGCTTCAAAAAGGGGAAATGTTTCATCATTGTGTTTCTGTCTTTATTGTTACATAATTATTGCAAGGTTCAAAGCCAACTTTTTGGTGAGTTCAAATACTTGTGATAAGCTACAAAACCCTTCATTTCTTGTTTCACTTCTAAGGACAGCTACACTACCTGCCTTGAATGAATGAACTCAGAAGAGCACATACACAATAAATGTACAGCAACATTGGTAAATAGTACTTAATGCTATCAGTCAATGATTACCCATTTCAAACAACCTTCAACCAAGTCTTTGCAAATGGACTTCATTCTGCTCTGAAATTAATAGAAGGCAAACAGCTACCAGGAGGGGAGGAAGAAATGCTTTAAAAGATGTAGACAGTATGTGTAATCCTTTAGGAGCATGATATCCTTTTGATGCAGTCTTGAAGTATTTTGACACTCTTGCCTCAACCTTCATTTGAAAATACATGGGCAATGCTTGAGAAGATTAAGTCACGTCTAGCAGACACCAGAATGCACAAAACGCCATGTTCCTCATTATTTTCTCAGGATTACTCACCTGGCCCCAGGACGAGGTGTACCAGTCGAGACACGGCTGAGGGTTACAGGTCCTTTGAGTTTGTGGCCTGGAGGACATGGCCCGGCAGTGGAAAGGTCGGAGAGGTCTTTGATCCCGCAGGTCAAAACACTGGACCTCTCGTGATTTAATGCCTCCTTTACAATTCTTGGAACACTGAGGGAAGACATAGACTGATTGTTATTCTAATATCACGAACAGCTGGAGCTTGTAAGTATTCAGTGGTAAGGAAACTGGTTCTAACGGGTTTCATCACTCATACAAAAAGCTTGGCTAAGTGATCAATAGTTGCATTCAAGAAAAAAACTGCAGTCTCGGTGTCCTTTGACTTACTACACGAGATAACCTTTGACATGAATGACGAAAAACATTAAACATTTATAACAAGAAAACCTTTTTTAGGTAAACCCTTCTCTGGGTCTGAACACCTAATTTGTTCAAGAGAGTTTATCTTTCTCGTATTTTTGGGTCATCATTAGTGATTATTGGAATATTTAGCAAGAGTCTACAGACATACTAGCGCCTGATACAGGACACATATTTTGTCCAAAATATGATATAAAGTAAAGTTGATCTGGTTATGACACTGGAGAGAAAGCTAAATTATCATTTAAGTTATTACTATCTACTTTATCTCGAAGTAGACATGAATTCTTGTTCAAAATGTTATGCCAATACATCCAGTGGTTCAATTGGAGTCAGTTCAATTGAAACTACAAATGTTAATCTGGTGACCCTAGATAACCTTTATTCCCTGTGAATCATGATTCATGAATGTGTTTGCCACATTTCTGGGGAATCCCTTTGATAGGTTTTGAGATATTTTAGCCTGGACCTGAAGAGTTAGGGCGACCAACATTGATATCCCTACAGACAGCACATAATAAATACCTCTTGCTGTGCATATAAACAAAATAGATAAAAAGAACAGGGTACAAATATGTATAAACAAGGTCCACAAGTAGTCTAACCTCACTCCATTCTTCTAATTTCCATGTGGAGCAGGGGCGCAGGTAGCACCTCTGGGCTGGCGCTGGCCTCTTGGCGGGATCGCAGCCAGAGTCGGAGCCAGTGCTGCAGGCCAAAGTCCTCCAGATGGCCCCCAGACCACAGCTGGTGGAGCACTGCCCACAAATGTAGTAACACATGAGAACACTAATTACACGTAGGATTAGATTCAGGATTAGATGCGAGAAAATCTCCAGCACAACAAACCTCACTGATACTTTAACAATGCAAATCATGTGAAACTTTACATTTGTAAATCAGGCTGAAAACAACTAAGGAATATGCAAATAAAAGCACAATCTTAAAATGTTCTTCTGTTTAAAACACTTGAGAGTTTTAAACAGAGGCAATTGTTTATCAAAAGTGCCATAAATTAATTATGTAAATTGACATCAGCTGCATAAACCTAAGGTCAAATGGGGTCTCCAAAGAATTCAAGTGTGTACAGGGACCAAAACTAGACACTGTGTCTGCATGATAAAAGCAGATGCAGACAGAAATAATGAAACACAGCTGTGCTTCGTCCCACAGTTTAAGTACAACACCAGAACATGTTGACGCAGACTCACAGCACTCCAGTTGCCGGTGACCCAGTAGGCAGCAGTTGTCACTTGCGTGGAGGCTGAAGTTGGCACAGATGTTGGCTCTGGAAGCGGCCACAGAATAGGTGGATGGTTTGGCAATATGGGCACAGCAGGTGTAGGTGTTTCCATGTGCTGCACTGGCATTGTGTTATGTTGAGGAGGGGTTTCTGTGGCTGTTGTCAGTTGGTACGAAGAGTCCTGATCAGTGTCACTGCTGCTCCCAATCATCGGGGGGACGATTATTTCATTGTAATCAAAATCAGCTGAATCAAACGTAGGAGTTCGGGATGTGGAATCTGCTCCAGTTCTCTCTGTGAAGGTGGGCTTTGTCTGTATTTGTTTAACTGTAGCTGGCAGGAAATCATCTGGAGAAGGCGGAGTGGCTCCCTCCAGGTTTGTAGGAGATACAATTTCTGTTGCAGTGAACGACGTGTAGTCATCAGAGGCCTCTCTGTTACCTGAGGTTTGCAGAAAGGGAATGGGAAGAGGAGTGGATGTCTCCAAGGCAGGAAGTGAGGTTGTACTGAGATCAAGGTGTGACTCCCATAAATTACCCTCACTAGTGGCATACAACGTATTAAAATAAGTCTGATCCAAGTCCAAATCCTCCAATGTGAAGGCAGTTTGCAATATTAATGTTTGGCTGGTTGTTTGAGGTATTTCTGAAGCACTTTCGTCCAGATGCATTGCCGTCTTAACTTGATTTATTGTTTCTGGTGTAGGAGAAACTGAAAAATCTGGACTGTCTACATCTTCCTCTCCTGCATGGATATCTGGACTTAGCGTACTTTTGTCCTCGTAGCTGTAATTATATTCTTCATCTTCCTCCGTCCCCTGAGCCCCTACTGTTTTCAAATCAGTCTTGACAGTGGTTTTATGGCCGAGAGCGTGGTCAGCATACTTTGCAGTCACTGTGACATCCTGAGTTTGATTTTCCTCCTCATTGAAAATGTCATCATTTTTTTCCGACTCCTCCACATATTGCTCCCACTTGGCATCCTGTGTGGGCTCCTCTGTAGTGAAAACCAGATTAGGAATTGAGCTTATTTTTTCAGGCCACCTCACATCCTCATCATGTGTCTCTTTAAGTGTTTTTGAACGCTCGGTTGTAGACAATGGCGGCGAGCGAGTGGTAGATACAGGCAGAAGGTAATCCTCGGATAGGAAGTCGTCCAAATGTTCAGAATTTGTTTGCACGGACTCCTGTGTTGATGAATTTCCGTTGACCTTCGTTTCGTCCTGATTTATGTTCTGTGGCTCTTCAGTTCTCAAAGTGTTGGCAGTGGCCTTTGAGATTGTAGAAATGGCTGAAGGAGCTTTTGTAGTTTCAATGTAAGTGTTTTCTTTTATACTGCTGGTTGGCTTGGCCCCCTGTGGAGGACCAACTCTGTCCCCTGAATCTTTTACATCAGCCTCAAAGTCATCCGATAAGTCTTCATGGAAGTTGATAAAATTATAGTCATAGTAAAAATCATCCACTTGAACAGTGTTTTCTGGAGAATGATTGATATTTTCAATGTTATTGTGGTAGTGGAAGTCTCCCTCAACAATGTTGTTAAGATTATTGCTGTTACTTCTTGGCTGGGCTCTGGTGGTGCTGTGTTTGGGGGGAGGTTTGACTTCAGGAATAGAGTTAATTTCATTAAGCACTTCTTTGCTCGACCAGCCACTTCCAGATAAGTCGACCCCTCCAAAGTTATCCACCACCGGTGAACAATCCTGGATGTAGCAGGAAGTGACAGTGAGGGGCTTCTTCTGAGGGTCACAGTCAATGCCGGTGTTTCTAGAGCAGGTTACATTACGACGGCGTACTCCATTTCCACAGGTCAGCGAACACTGCATGGAAGAAAAGACACATCAGATCACCAAGTCACACTTTCTTAAAAATGTAGTCTTTTACATTAAGTGCAACTAGTCATAGCAAAGAAACAAGCTACATTTCCTTCCTGTAGCTTCAGTGTCTTGTACATGTCAATCAAAATCCTTACAGCTTTAGAGGGAAACAAATGATCATTTTAGCAACCCTGGATTATGGACTAACCTGTACTTCACAACTGTCATACAACCAGAATTGTAGCAAAACATTACTACCCCTTCGTTGAGGCTTCACATTTATTTCCAAACTTTTCTAAAAAGTTGTGATTATGTGTGAAAGAAGGGTGAGAAAATGTTCAAAGAACATGACCTCTGTGTAGTTGCTGCCTTGGTCAAGGACCTTAAGATCTGAATCAATTCAATATGCTGCCTCTGAGTAATCAGTATGTGGCTGTCTGCGTATGCCACTCTTGTCTTTTCCTTTTGTATTTTGAAAGAACTTCAGATGTTTGAATGTCTGGTCACACATGCAGACAAAATGAACAATTATTTCAAAAGAACTAGAAGATAAGAGCTTGAAAGGCTTTCTCTATGATTACTACATACATCATCCTTCACAGAAAGACCTTTTCCCAAGCTGTAGGAATTTGTAATTTGTATTTTCATCCCCTGTTCAAACACAATTGCAGACAAACCAAAACCTCATATTCCAACCCAGACTCACCTTCGTCCAGCTGCTGGAGGCCCAGTCTGCAGGGCAGGGGATGTGTGTGTTGCAGGAGGAGAGTGACTCCGGTGTGGGTGTGTGTTCACATTCACTGGGCTGAAGCGCTTTCTGCTCCTCAGCACTTACTGCCTGAACACAGAGCACTGTCCTTTTACTCAGGCCAGAGCTCCCACAGCTGGCTGAGCATTTCTGCCACTCACCGACCCACCATCTACACACAGACACACAGGAAGCACATTTATTTTCCATTTAAAAAAGGCAAACAGATTTGCAAATGGGATGAGTCACCAAAGATTCAGTGTGTTTTCAATTTTATTTTACCCCAAGCACACAATGAACATGTGTTCAGGCTGATAACACATGTTATAACACATGTTATCACCCTGCACACATGCTGGTCAATAGACATGTCTTAAGTGTTTGTTTTATTTTAGTTGTGAGAGTTCACATTTGGTTACATTGTTCATTAGCCACTACACAACACAAACAATTATGAAATAATAACCCATGAAATGATTTTCTAGCAGGTCAACCTGAATTCTGGGCCATGATGTCAAATCCCAACCAATGATGAAAATAAAATAATCTATATATTGTTTATTTATCGCACTTGTCCACAACCTATTTCAGAAGCTATGCACATAAAGATAAAAAAAAATGTTAAACAATTTCATTCGTCAATGATATATAATAATGTTGATGGCCAACATCATGAAAATAACTTTCATCCACACAAATATTAACAAAATCCACAAAAAGAGTGCACAGTAGTTTAAGATCTGTGTATTTGTGCGGTGGTTGCTGATGCATTTGGACAAAAGTCCTATTGAGAGTAAATTGAGCTTTTCCAATACTGATTCTACTTCAAGTAAACAGGCTGCGGATACAAATAAAGTGCGTAGGTGGAACACTGAAGAGTGGTAATTCACAGTGAACAGCCTGCCAGATGTGTTCAACCAGCTCTTTCACCTCTCATGTCATCCCTCACTTCATCTCTTTATGACCATAATCTGTTCTACTTCATTTGCCTCTTTAAGTATAAAAAGATGTAGATCTGCAATGTCAAACGACTTTAAAAGACTAAACTTTTACATTTTGATAACTGTAAGCTACATAAAGATAGCGTTTGAGTAGGAGAACGCCACCTGGCCATAGAAGTATCTGACATTTGGAGCAATCAAGATGCTATTTGAAGTTGAAAGCAAAATATGAAATCTCCCTTAATATAACTGCTCTAGCAAGAACTCTTATTCCTTTTTTTTAACAAGGTATCAATCATAAAGAGATAACGTTTATTTTCCATTACCCTGAAAAAAGTATTAAATCATAATTTATATAATGTTTTCAGCTTAAAACATGTGACTCAAGCAGTAAATATGGCTTTTTATGTATGGATTATTTTGTAATATGAACACCACAAAGCCTTTAAAGGTTAAGGGTGTGTCTGGAGGGTAAACTCACATGGCTGGACACGGATCCTTGTTGCAGCTGGTTTGGTTATTGTCAGGCCGGGTTAAAGGGTCACAGAAATGCTCCTCCACTATCCCGATTGTCTTTTCCAGACAGTGAACCATCAGCCTCTGGACACCTGTACAACAAGTGAGAGGAGAGAGAGCGTTTGTAACTCAGCACACACAAAAACACAAAAAAGGCCCCCAGCTTCATTTCGGTCACAATAACAATAGCCTTGTGTCTGACCTGGTACGCTACATGATTACAAAAGTTAGCATATAGACATAACTGAATACAGAACAATGAATATTTATTTTGCAAAACCAAGACCAACTTTTGGAACTCATAACCACACAACCAGCAGTAAAAGCAATACTGCTGGTGCAAAAAAAAAAAAAGTTGTGCACACCATGTAGGTAAGTGGCGTATTAAGTGTTGAGACAGCATTACACAAATCAATGCATGAAAGGACTTGTCTCATAAAGCTGTGACAGATGTGTCTCCTCTAGCTGTGATACCTCTCTCCAAAATGATTATTCTATTTCCACCCTGTCAGAGAGGGTGACACCTCTGGTGGGCAGCCTCTGTTGAGCTTGAAGTAGAAACATTTAACAAGGCTTTAACAACGCTGTTGTAGATATTTTAGTCAAATGTATTTTGAAAGTGGGTAAAATCCTGTTCCTGTCACACTGAAACAGGACAAGTATGGTCTTTTAATGTGCTGACTTAAAATAATGAGTCAAATATTTAATTCATATTCTTTTAAGAGAAAAATACACTACTGTTAACTTACAATGACTGATAAAAGACTGAGGAATAGGAATGTCATCAACAAAGCGAGAAAAAAAGGCTAATTTCTCTCCCATGTGTTGCCAAATATCAACTCGGGACACATACACATTTTTAGGACTGTTCTTTAAGTGTGTTTCTGTGGATTCTGGGACATGCATTCAAAACTACAAGGCACAGATGAACCAGACTCGCAGGCATCTCTTTCAATTCCTTCATCTACCAACATATCAGTGTTGTGTAATAGCTTTTACCTGCTCCACAGGTAACACTGCATTCAGTCCATGACCCATATTTCCAGTAGAAAAAGGATTCAGGGATGTCGTTGTCCTCAGATATATTGCGACTGATTGTGTACTCGTACCGCACCCCAGGGTTCGTCTCCTGAAAGAGAAGCTGCAACACACAACAATGATCAAATAAATCAAATACCAAAAATTAATACTGGACCCCAACTAGAAACATGACGAAACATTCATTGGATGTTTTTATGAACAACACATCTCCTTTGTACGTTTCATGTTTGTGTTTCCATCACATACAAAGAACCCTGAATAAAGGCTTGAAAAAGGACGGATTCATTTGAGACGTTTTGGAATTACAGGGAAACACAAAGTCGTGCAATTCTTGAAAGGATGTTTGGAAGGTGACATGTGAGATTAAAAAGGATGAGTCTGATGTAGGCTTTTAGTAGCCATACATTTTCTGTTTCCCATTTAAATGTACTCTGTAGACAATAAAGATTTGTCAACTTACAGTAATAAATGACAACTACTGTAAAACGCATGTTTTATTACACTCAAAATGAGTATAGTCATAAGGCTTCTGTTTGACAAGTTTTCAATGTTGGACTGCAAACACCTCCTCCAGAGACTTCATGGAGGAAAGGGAGGGGAAGTAAAACAAGATGTGTTTGTGATTGAAACGCATCACAAAAACTAAAGCAAAGTAAACATCTTATAAAGCAATTATTTTATTTCTAGAAAAGTTATTGCAATCTTGCTGAAACACTGAACATATACTGTATGATTAGCAACAGTTTCCTTTCTTCATTAATTGGATTTTTCTAGTGAAAAACTTACATTTTATCTCACAACATTTCAGTTTGAGCTTTTTATGTTAGTTAACTTTACTTCAGTACTTGTTTTCACTAGTCTGGTCTGTGTTGTCACCTCATGTGCTTTCATATTGCTATGCTGCCTCTTGATTGATTGATTTCCTACCTGAATCCACAGTGGTTCCATGGTGGGCCCGGGGGACGTCAGGTTTTCCAGTTGTCCCGTCCTCTCGTAGGTGAAAACCGTCCCGGCTGCCTTGTACTCTCCATTCCACTGGATCGTCCAGCCGCCATTCAGAAAATACTTGTTGGGGGAGTCGCTTCGTAGTGCCAAGAAGTTCCCAGCTTCAGCCATCTCCTCAATGCGGATATCCCAAGCTCCCTCTGGGATCAGTCCAATGTCTACATAGCCTAAAGGATGTTACACTTTCAGTAAGGATACTTTTTGACATGAAACAAGGTATCCTAACAAATAGCAGAGAAGACAGAGACGACAAATGGCTCTTAGCAAAAAGAAAAGGGAGTGATGTTTTGTTTTAAAGGTCCCCTATTATACAGTTTTTCATCAATATATTATAGGTCTCGGATATATACAAAACATGTCTCTGAAGTGTTTAGCTCGAAATACCAAACAGATCATGCATTGCAGCATCCCATAATCCCCTCTGTTTCAAAAGTGCTGATTCTTTGTCTGTTACTTTAGAAGAAAACAAGGAGCCTCTCCCAACGCCCCTAGGAGGAGATTCAGGTGATAAGGTGGGCGGGGTTACCTTGGTTGGTGATTGGCTGATGGTTACACAAGCCAAAAAAGTCATTATGACATCATAAAGTGGCGAAAATCTGCTAATTTTAAGACAGGTTTTTATATAAATGGATCAAGACAAAAAGAGAGGGGGTCTTTGTTCCTGAAACTTTCAGAAGCTCTTTACACAGAGGGGACACATGGACATGTATAAAAGACATGGATTTTGCATAATGGGTGACCTTTAAATGTTCTTCCATGTCAGCATATCTTCCACAACTATAGCTTAACCAAAATAACTAATACCACATACTACTACTACTACTTACCGAGTCCTTCCGTTTCCTCAAATGTTCTCTTCACAGTGGCACAGGTGGAGCCGTTGCCATGACACACCCCGCAGCGATCCTCTACAGCTCTGGAGTCAATCACATAGTCACAGCCTAAATTCTGCGACACACAAGCAGCAAAAATAAACTCAACAAATCATTATCTAGAATAAACCTCAGTGTTTAAACTACAAAGGCAACATAAGGCATTATGCTGCAATTTGGGCGCTACATATTTCTTTAGATCAAAGACAGATTTTGCAATCTTTCATCCACATAAAGACTTGATAAGATCTGTTCATGTGTACATCACTTAGAAACAGGACAGAAGACAATCTTTCATCACCTTACCTCATGTTCTGAAAATCCCAGTAATCCTTAATATTTTTCTGTGCTGCTTTATTTATTAATGTCACAGCCCATAACTGAGCTGCTGCTGCCACATGGTGCAGTAAAATGGCACAATATGAAAACAAAAGGTCAGACTCAGAGGAGCATCAATGAAAATGCAGGGTGGGAACACGCTACACTCTTAAAATAGAATAAATACATTGAGACTTTAAATAATTAAGTCTTACTAATTATTTTTAAGGATGATCAAAAGAGAAATTGTGCTGACCCCTTTAAAAACACAAATTGGTTTCCAGGTAAGGCGGAACACACGTGGCTTCCTGACAGAAATGTCACAAAATGTCATGAGATCAGAGCCACCCAGTCTGTGATTGCTGTCCACTCAGTATGTCCAATGTCTGTATCAGTGACTGGCATTTTGACCAAGGCCGATAGGCAAGAGCAGAGAGATAAGAGCCACCGTATCTTTCTATCAACTAACCCATTTTCATGCAGAATGTCAAATGTACAACACTTGCCTGCCGAGAAAACAAAGTGAGCTAACGTCAGTCACTAGGCTGTTGAATCAGCCATGCATTGCATAGAGACAGAAATGCAAGATGGAATACTCAGTGATGCTTTAAAACCGAGAACAAAAACTGTGAGGAGGAGACGAGGAAACATATGTATTTGTTTGAGAGTATGTGGAAAAGAGTCTCGATACCTTACAGATGCCATTGACGCACACATCTCTGCTTTTGTTTCCTTGGTAGCACGGAGTCCCATCAGCGACGGTGTCCTGCATCTTGTCAGAGAAGTGCTCTTTCAGTGGATGACAGTGCAGCTCACAAGGGCTGGCTGAAGGAGACAAGGAGAGAAAAAGTTGTGTTGGATGTTGTACAATCACAACCAACACTTGGAACTTTCTTAACTACTTTCCGTCACAGCCGAATGGAGTTTATTTTGCCCACCTCTGTTGATGACTGCTTCCCACTTGTAGAACTTGCCCTTGTATGGCAATGTGTTGTAGTGACTGCACTGGAGGTCTCTGAAGGTGGGCAGGTCATGAGGACACGGTGTGGGGCTGCAGATCTTGAACCTCCGTCTCTCACCCAGACAATAGTTCCCTCTATACTTAGGACTGTTAGTCAAAGAGGTAATTTTGGAGTTACTCATTGACTTTAATTGTCAAAACTTTGTGATATGGTGGAAAAGGGAGCAGTACAGAGAAGATAATAATAATAATAATAATAATAATAATAATAATAATAATAATACATTGGATTTTTATAGCGCTTTTCCTAAAATCAGAACAGAAACAGTTAAAAAAAAAAAAAGATGCATTAGATATGCATTTTAATATAGAAACCAATCCAGTCCATAAAGACATATTTCTTTGGCAAACACTGTAATTTATTTTCCTACAACATCATTCTCAATGTCTGAGCTCTGTTCTTTAGATAACATAATAGCTGTTGCTGTTTCCTTCCTTTCATCAGGAATAAATGCCAAACATTTTCTGTCCATTTATTGCCCAAAATAACCTAATCTCTCCATGTCCACAAATAGGGAATTATACTTTATTCTGAAAATGGGTCTTTGAAGTACGGTTTAAAAGCCTTTTACCCATGGCTGTAAAGGGCATTATGGTAGGTTTTTTAGATGTTAAAGGATATTCTTCTATTCTTCTGAGATAGAGGTTGAAACTCGGTTCCAGATGAGAACCGATAAGAAAATGCCGGGTACCGGGCACCCATACAAAATACACAATTTCGGTTCTGCTTAACGGTTCCTACACGCAGTAGACCCTGTATTCAAGCGGGCCCGTCTGCACCGCGGTGACCCGGTGGAATACAGGGTGGACCTGCAGAATCACAGAACGGCCGGTCGTCAGCGGGCCGATGACGGCCGGCACCGCCCTTAATAATGGCATCATGTAAGTTGCGCTGACAGGCGACCGAGGTCCACAGTTTTACCTTTTTCTTTTACAATTTTGGAATCGAAACAGGGAATCGATAAGAACCGGAATCGATAAGCAGAACCGGAATAGGAATCGATACATTTCAAACGATACCCATCCCTAGAGATAACGCACTATAATAATATTTGAATTGTAAAAAACAATTAATGCCTTGCAGTGTTATTCCTGCACCAGCTAGTCATGTTGCAGTTTACATTCATCTAGATTCAAAATGTCATCACTGCATAATTTCATCAGAAATCTGTGAGAAATTGTCAAAATCAACATAGGAATTCTTGAGTTATTGACAAAGATGTGTTTTTTGAGGTCACATTGACCTTGACCATTGAACATAACCATCAAATCAGTTGACTCCAAAGTCCAAGTACAAATGTTAAGCCCAATTTGAAGAAATTCCCTGTTGGAAATTCTGAGATATTTTGTTCACAAAAATGGGACAGACGACCCACTTGACCATATCAATAGTTAAACAAGAACAAATATAAGTATTTAGGAGAGACAAGTGTCACTTACATGGGGTTATCACAGTCTCTCTGGGCGCTCTGGACCCCAGCCCCACACGTCCTCGAACAGACCGACCACTCGCTCCACGAGGCCCAGCCACCGCTAACACTCTCCGGCTCATGTCCAACTGTCACACACTCTCCACTGAAACACCACTACAAAAAAACAACATCATTTATTACAGGAACACACACTGTGAACCCCCTTATTCCTGGCTAAGAGGACATTGGTTGTAGTGTTGTCTTATATAACTGAGACACATTGAATTTAATGTTTGAATATTCAGCATTTTGAAACATGTATTATCTCTATTTTTCACAATAGCTAGGAAGACATTGTTTGAGTTTAATCCGTTAGATTTTATTGTCTTCCTTTATTTTATTTGCATTACTTTTACATTGCAACGTGCTAATTAATTATAGTACTTTTGCTCTTAGTCAGCAATTTATTTAATTAATCACAAAACGTCAGGTCCGGATCTTGAAAAAAAAATACAGCAAAAAGGGAAGACTCCCATGACATTAAGCCATTCCTTTTTAGATTACACATTAATTGTAAGATGATGCCAATGATTTAATGAATGTGACTTGTGTTTTGAATCTGCCATTTATTAAATGAATCACAAGACGTCAGGTCAGGATACAGTTGGCTTAATGTATAACTTCTGCCGAACAGTTTTCTACAGGAAACAACAGCGACCTTATTTGCTCAATGCGTGTCATGTTAGGTTGGGGAGTTACAGCATTCATTTCATTCTGACAACCTGCTGCATCTTTATGCATCGTCATATGCTCAAAAATAAAAAGATGCAGTCTTTTGCAATAACATTTTTAGTTATTAGTCTCCTCATGCACTCCTCATCGGGATCCCTAACAAAAGCATCCAGAAGCTCCAATACATTCAGAACAGCGCTGCTAGGATCCTGATGAGAGTGCGCAAATATGATCACATCACCCACATCCTTAAAGCACTACACTGGCTACCCGTGAAACTAAGGATCGAATTCAAGGTCTCCGTCCTCACCCACCAGTGTGTCCATGGAACTGCCCCTCCCTACCTCAAGGAACTCCTCACCCCCCATACCTCCTTACGGACCACCCGCTCCAGCAACTCCAACTTCCTCAAACCCCCCAGGACTAAGCTCCGTACTATGGGAGACCGGGCCTTCTGCTCGGCTGCTCCCAGTCTGTGGAATGCTCTCCCCGACCAAATGAGAGCACCACAGACCGTGGAGGCTTTTAAAAAAGGCCTCAAGACCCTTCTCTTCAAAAGAGCCTTTGCCTAGACCCTTTTATATCCCTTTTATTTATTTTTTATTTTTGTATTGCTTTTTTCTTAATTCTACTGTGTTGTGTAATGTTTATTTATACTGTTCTTGCTGACTACTTGTAGCACTTTGGGATCTGAGATCAGATATGAAGTGCTTTATAAATTGAATCCATTATTATTATTATTATTATTATGGCAAGGCGGCAAATAGAAAAGACTCCCATGGTTAAAGCCCTGCCATTAGGAGGTTAAACGCTGACATCATTCCCACCACACTCCCCATGTCTCACTCTCTTCATGCTCATATAATGGAGGACTGACCTTGTCCTTGCCACAACTTGTCCCATCCACAGCCCCGTCCAGCTTCGAGTGGCACGTGGTTCCCACAGAGCACCACAGAGTGCTGCATACATTCTAGAAAAGCACAGAGAGACCATCTTGTTACCACATCATTGTAGACGTTGTTGTTGTTTTTTACTTTGTCAATAAATAGGCAGAGATGTCAATACATGTTTCCCACTCGGATATATATTGAATAATTAAGTACATCTTTAATTAAATGACAAGCATACTGAGTATCCTTGTCAAAAATAGTTATGTGCCCTCCAGTAGGTGATTGTAGCTGATGGCATTTTAAGGTAATAAATGAACTTTATGGATCTGTACTTTACAGGGTGTGTTTGTCTAATTTTCTTGGCTGTCAATAAAGACTATTTCCCACAGTCTTACCGATGGTATGCGTCAGGAGTTCTACAGAGTACAAAAATACGTCAATACTATTGATGGATGAAGCATTGCCTAACTGTTCTTGCTTTTTATGATAAGACAAGTGTCACATCTTCAGAAACAGCAGATCAGACACAGATTACAGGCAGGAGCTCTGCAGCACAGATGATCCACATCTCCATCTCACAGGAAACCATTGCTGCATCTTTCATCAAAGCTAGCAGTCATGCGCTTTGTGAATCCTATCATTAAGTGAGGATTTACTATAATACTAACATATAAGTCATAATACTCATTTAATTCAATACTCAATGTAGGAAATAATCAAAAGAATAACAAGAGGCTGTTTATTTCCCACAGTGGTCAAATCTGTGTGTGAAGACTGATAACAGCAGAAGGTCGAATGTGTTAATAAAGGAGTTCCTGCACTGATGGCTGCAATCGCCGAGCCCATTCTTGTTTCGGTTGCTTGACATTTGTGATCGATGTGTTTGCATTTGGACAAAATGGTCGTACTGCAGGTTTTTGAAAATAGTTCAGCATTTTGAACTTTCAGAATGCAATAATAAACTGAGCTCTGTAAATAAAGTATTTTCCAAGTTCTACTTTAGAAATTCTGGAACTTATAACATACAGGCTTGGAAACAGCAGTATTGATTCTCAATGTAGGGCTCAATTTACAATAGAAATGAAAAAGTCACTGTGACCGATCCTCCCACTCCACAGGATTCAGAGGGCTTTGAAAAGAAATACAGCTCTGCAGAGCTCACAACCTCGATCTGATGCAGCCTGGACTTACAGATAGACACCAATGTCATGGGAATTTTTAGGACTTTAGCTGTGTCCCACAAAACAAATAAATCAATAGAGAAACCTAAACTTAAGCGTACCTTAAAGCCTACAAGTACACAAATAAATCAGATGTAGCACTGATTCATGCATGTATGCAGAAGGCTGTACTAAATTGGTCAATGTAATCTTATGTTTAAAGCTTCTTTGTAAAACATGGCACTAAAGTAGCACTCAACATACGGACAGTGTGCTCTGTGGACAGTGTGCTCTGTCCACAGAGCACACTGTGCACTGTGGACAGTGCACAGTGTGCTCTGTGTGATAATGGGATCATTCTAAAGAAGAGCACGCAGTCAATAACAAACTGTTTTTCAGACTCAAACTGAAAACAAGGCAAGCTTCAATAGAGTAAGAAACTTGTTGTAAAGTAAGGCAAGATTGAGTTAATTTAATAATGATTAATTTGTGGAATGAATAACTTTAGAAACAAGTTAAGAGAGATAGAGCAAAACACTCTGTACCATGGTAATGGATTAAATTGAATGACATTGGCTTCAAATAAAAACACATGTTAATGTGAGTCCGCCTTTATTATGTCCTATTCATTTGTGTATTTTTGTTTTCTATTAAAAGTCTGTGTCGTGTTACCTTAACTGAAACCGTCAAAGGTTTTATATCTTTCAATTTATTTGAAAATTGTTATTTTTATATAATATCTCTTTATGATTATGCTGAATTTATTCAACGGGCATATCCTACTGTATGGTGTTACAAAAAACATGAATACGAGAATGAAACTTATATATATTGTAATTAGAAATTCATTTCCTGTTGAGATTGTGTTCACCTATGGTTTATGGAGCCATTTTTATTAGCAGTTAAACCACATATCTGCAGACTGCCAAACGTGTTAAGGTTGAAGATGAAAATGTCCAAATATTTATTTAAAGGCAATGTTCATCACATCAGTTAGGCCTCAAGGATACAGTCTTAATCTTGGTGATACACACTGAATGTTAACTATGTATACAAGAAAACTCCAGGGTACAATTAAACTTCAAGGTTGGTAACCATGCTATAAAGAATAAACATCCCCAACTCAACATTTGAACTCAAGAAACGTGGGATATAACGTGGGATTCGTGAATTGGATTAGCTTGAATAGTTTTTCTCACAGTTGTTTTTCCATCCTGGGGGGATGCTCGTAAACGACGCACATGTTGTAACAAGTTAAATTAAAAGATAATCCAAGTTGTTACTTTAAGTAATTTTACATTGCTGGGGGGAAAATACACGTGTGGTTTCCGTATGTCTGATATTTTACCACTCCTTTTGCTTTGGCCTGATACTATATATAAATTACTTAGATCAGCCCCCAACCATAATTCACATCATACTTACAAACCATACAGGTTTGCAAGCAGAGGATTTTATCAAATTTACAATCTATTTACTCAGACATGCACAACACAGGAAATACTCCCCTAAAGGAGTCAATATACGGTATGCCAATATGTATCAAAAACATTTGTGTGCATTGTTTCTATACTTCAAACATGCCAAGTCTCTGAGATTCTTCAGCAGTGAGCTTGAATACTGAGACTGTCATGTGTGAGCCATGTTGTCACGACCAGCTATGCGGTAAGATGAGAGTTTTGCTTATGCAGTGAGTTTAAATCCAGCTCATGTCATAATTCTAGGATTGATGAATGCAGCGAGGGGAGTGCTAAAAAAGGGGAGGACAGTTCTGTCTGAACATGCTGATGTGCTTAATGATACAGTACAGAAACTACATCTAGTTGGCTGTTAGAAAACACATGGGGCCCTTAAAACCCCAGTATGCTCCATCAGACCGGCTCGTAAGATGGTTTAACAGCTTCCGCAAAAAAAAACTCCCGAAAACATTGTTTTCCGAGTTGTGTGTGTGTGTAGGGGGGGGGATTCAATGTTTTCAGAACATCCCTTTTCATGTCTGGTTTCGATTGTAGCTACTCCGAACGACAAGGTTCAATGGTATCAAATAGTATTGGCAAAAGACTGCTTTTTATGATCAAATTGGAAAGACAGAATATAGTTATTATAGTAGTAGTTATTGTACAAAAAGGACTTCGGAAATAAAAAAATAAAAAAGTATTTCAATAGCTTGAAATTGTAAAATAGCATTTTGAACAACATAAACATAACATAACATCACATTGGAAAAATGCCTTTCCGAACTGGATGGGTCCTTTCTGTTTTTACTGCTTTAAAAGCTTGTATTGCAGAACTGGGAAAAAAAGGAAGCCCTAACACTTCAAAAGGGGATAACATAAAAGAAAATATTCAGTATTAAAATAACTATATTGAGAGACAACAATCAAATTCACAACATACAAAGCTCAATGTACAACATTCAGTGTATTAAGTGGTATGAAGAAATGATGTAACATGATGAAATATTGAGTGCACTGTATTCAGACCCATGGTCGATCAATACAAAAGAAGCAAAGACAGAATAACATATCGAGTTTTGCCTACAGAAAACCTGCTGAGAGGAACAGTATGAAGCAAAGCAAACATATAAACTGGCTGTTGACTGTATTCAACCTCTTTAGTGCTCAAACTGGACTTCTTTAGTGGTGTCTCAATTAAGTTTACTTACGTAATCTTCTATCCCTTTGCTACTCTGAGTGCTACTTCTCCTCCACGTCCACTCTGGAGTATAAAGAAAACAGCATTAGTTGCATTTTAATAGTGACTCTGTGACACAAGATTATTACCGATAGATCTAGTGAAATATCACATGCTGTGACTGAAAACTTCCCTAAGAAGCAATGTATGTTATTAATTTAAGAAATCTTTGACGGGCAGTAACAAGTCATTGCTATTTAGTGACACTGGAATAGAAGTATCTGTTGGTCCCAGTCTGTATACAAAGGATTTAGTACAAACACTAGGATCCTTATTGTAGCGGCTCGAACCTCGGAGACCTAATTTACTGTTGGTCTGTCGAGCATGTGTGTGCAAGTGACATTTTATATATACAGCATTATATATTACTGATGAGTACACAGTGAAGTGCAGAGGGTTGTGGGAGCTGTTCATTAGATTTGCTAAGACCGTTCCTGTTGTCCTTCCACAACACAGTCGCAGAATATAAAACAAATCCATATAGCACATGTTGTGGACAGCAGATTGAAGAAGCCATGTGTGGACAACATCACACAGCGATGTGTCCTGTTCTGCAGTTAACAGAGGTCATTGGGATTGTTGTTCAATATCCTGAAGTATATTGAGCATGGAGGACACCTTAATAACTGTAGTAACTCTCTAAATAACTGTGATTTTTTCTTCACACTACAACAAACAACACTTGTTAGTCAATTTTGTCAATTAATGAGATCAACAATGATGTTGTTAGGATGTTATTTGAAATAGGTTTTTAAAATCTAATATTGTGTGCCACACTTTTATTGTTTCAGGTAGATTTTTTAACTGAAGTCTTTTATCCACCAACATCGAAAAGAGAGAAGACTTGACCTGATCAAAATGTTAAAACATCATAATTTACTTTACATATTGTATATGCTGCTCTACCTTATTTATTATAGGGAGCACCAAGGTTGCTTTTTGGGGTTTTATTTTCATTTAAAAGATGTTCTCCTAAAAATATGTTAGAATTGAACACTGTGCTGAAGACATAATGGGATCAGAGCAGGATGGGGGCTGTGAGTATTGCTGTGAGTGCTTAGAGTAGAAGATCAGACAAAATCTGTTGGTGAAGAAAACAGCAAGACAAGTGATAATAGAAAGAAAAAATGAGGACAAAAGAGTATAATACAAAAAGGCATAGTAGAGGAAAGCAAAGCAGGAGATGTCAGAGGACCAACGTGCTTTCCATTCAGCCGTATATGGCTTTGTGAGGATTTGTTTTGATACATTTGTTATGAGAGAGTCTTACGTCCATGTCATCACAGAGCAGGGATCCAGATCCATACTGCAGCCGGCACTGATGGGCCGCGCTGTACAGGACCCCGGGAAGCACCGAGTTCAGAGACAGCTGGTCCTTCACCGGGGCATCATCAAGGCACCAGCTCCAGCCACGACTGTGAGGCAGGGGCAGAAGAAAAAACAGAAAAACAGAGTCTGGTTAGCACAGTTTACAGACGTCACTTTGTTACACACATAGTACTATCTGAAACATCGTTAAAAATGTCTGTACTTTTTCTGTGGTCCACTTTCCGCCATGAAAACGTTTAGAAAGACTGCATTAGTTATTCTGAGCGCCAAGAGACAAGCAGATATCTTGTATCCCACATAAGTAAAGTTTCCAGCTGATGCAATCGCTAGGAATAAAATGAAGCAGGAATGAATGCATCAAAAATCTTCTGCAACAATCCAAGAAATAACGATAACGTTGACCTACAGTAGTGTTTGGCTACAGAATAGAATGTGTGAATAGCAGCCGCCAAACAACACCTGAACAATTAAGTGCCAATTCAATACAAAGGGCATTAATCCTTGAGCTAAATATCCTTAAACTCATCTCTAGCACTGAATATTTACAAACAAAAAGAAATGGTGATAATGAACTGAATTCTTGAGGCATAAATATATATAAAGAAGTGATGAGCTTAGGTACTCAGGAGAGTTTTTGATCACAAGCAGTGAAAACTCTGGAGTCTTCAGAAGTGGGTTTGCCATCTGTTCGCACATGGATGCATAAAGGAATGCATGCATAGTTTTCTGATAGTGATTTCACACTATTCCACTTATCTACAGGCGGTATTAATATGCAACAATATTTAGAAAATTGCTAGCAAGTAAACATGATGTTAATATAATCAATGAAGCTTTCAAAGTACATTTTGTTTACGTATTACAGGTAATACCACTCTTATGATAACAACATTTAGTCTAGTAAGTGTTGAAGCTACCACAGATGATATTTCATCTGTTTGCATGTTTGTTTGTTCCTCTCTATTGTTGTACTGCTGTTCCTATTTATTGTTGTACTGCTATTTATTTATGTTGTACTGATGCTGTCTGCTGTACTCTATTTAATTATATTTTTATTTTCTAGTCTTGTCAACAGCAGTGGCTATTGGGTCGGTTGGCTAGTGTTGTTCCCTCTGCTTATTTACAAAGAGAAGCAGATCACCCAAGGCTGGTTTAGGGTCTGACATTGAAAATGGTTTCTGAATTATTTTATAACATGCATGTAGGACTTTCACATATGAATCTCAAAAGGTTTCTAAATCCATTCAGTATGTTACCGAATCTAGAAAGACATTTGGCCAATATTGAAGGAACAAAAGTATTTTTGGAGGTTTACGGATTTAAACAGCTTAAGCAATTGGGAAAACAGATGAGAACAAAACATTGGGAGAGGTCTTTTGTGTTGTTTCAAATACCTGCTCAGTATCTAACAAGTATCCGCCGAAGAGTCAAAGACTGAAATCCCATCACAAGAAAAAAAGTCTTGGATGTGACTTTTCAGTCACTGATCAGGCTGTAGAAGACTTTGTATACACACATAAAGACAAGCTGCATCCTTCCAAGCTGAAGAAATAGAATACGTGATACGAAACATCATAGAAAAGTTATGTATATGACAGGGACATCACAGAAAGCATGTAATGTCTGCAATTACGCATGAAAGTGCCAGGACCCAGTGCATCACCATGACCCTCAGTCTTTACAATTTACTTTCCATTAGTTATCTCTCTGTTGAAATGGATTTCTCCTTCAAAAGTGACTCAAGTAGTCCAGCTTGCACTCATGTTGTTGTTCAAGAAAGGACGAAAAATAAGGCAGAGGAAATGTAGGATAAGCAAGGGTTCTCAAAGAAGAAGCTGTCCTTGGACACCCAACAGAAAAGACGGCATGAACAACTCCTCCAAGGAATGATTGAATAACAAGTCCCTGTCATTTTCTACCACCAGTGGTGTAAATTCCTTAAGTTTAAAAGTAGATTTGTTAAAGTAGTTTAGACAGTAGGGCAAAAAACAAACTTTTGCCGTATTCAGTAGGATACTCTTCATGTCAGTTTTACCAGTTTTTGTTTTAATAAAATGACATGATAAGACTTAGTCAGTGCACTCTGTGCCACTCTTACAGCCACTATAGTTGAACAGCACAGTCTGGTGTGTGTCCATCCTTCTTTTGCTACGGACTAATCTGCCAGGTAATTTATGTCTGGGGCTCCATAGCGATGCAGCCATTAGTGCTGCAGCATAGTGCAATTGAAAATAGTTTTACTGTCAGTGGCTACACGGATGGTTGGACTGACACTGTCTGGAAGTGGTTATGACATTAGCTTTGGGGGAACAAAAAAGGGTTCATGTCATCACTTTTAATGACTTCCTGAGAGGGGAATACAGGGAAAGGCTAAGTTCTGGGTTAATCGCCTCATTATAGCTTCCCATTACCATAGGCAATGAAACAAAGTTCTGTCAGTCACAATAAGTACTATTTTGTTTAAATATATTATAATATTAACTCCACATTATTATCCATGAGTATTATCTCAAGGATACAGCCAGGTTACCTCAATGAAAACAACAGAAATGTAATTATCTATAAGAGAGCATGTTTTACATATACATAACCCAAATTGACATCTTATAACTTTTCTTCTAATTGGTTGTGTTGGCAATCACTATACAGGTAAAGAGGAAAAGACGAAGAATAATCAGGTCATTTAACATACATACCACATAATAAAATCCACTATGTGTATAAGAAGAAGCAACAGCATAACAACTATAATATTTTACACAAACAAAACAATCTGAAGCACTTATATATCAAATGTGTCAATGTCAAAGCTTTCTGGTTATCTGATGTGCGGATGAAACACTTGTTTTGTTGAGGACGTCACTACAAAATTAGCCTACACCCACATTACATGTTACTTGTTAGATGCTTTTATCCAAAGCGACTTACATACTCAGGAGCAATTTGGGGTGAAGTGTCTTGCCCAGGGACACAACGACATGCTGACTGCAGTGGGACTCGAACCTGTGACCCCCTGATCCCAACACCAACGCACTAATCCTCTGACCGAACACATACCCCCACATTTCTATAATGAGCAATCTCGTGGGAATGTAATGATCCTGTGGTAATTAAAATAATGTAAGCTTTGTGATATGAATGACAATCACTTTCACGTCATGCAAAGCAAATATGAAGCTGCCCTGGCAATTATGCAAGGGGAAGATTACTTTGTCCAAGATGTCACTTTGTTTTGCACCAATACATTTAAAATCCTTTAAGGGATGTTGTTATTCTAGAATAACCCTGCTGCTCTACTCAATAATGAATCACCACCTTCCGCCAGAGGCTGCAATTAAAACGGGGGGCTGTGTCGCCGCTAACAAGATATAGATAACCTGCACAGGTGGTGTTCCTTCATTATGCATTTACAGTTGCGATAAAAAGGTTATGTTGGATTTACATTAAGTGTAAATGTGACATTTTACACAAAAACACCATGTTGTGATTACTGTGAATCTGTGTAACTAGGCCACCTGGAAGAAGTCACAATGTGAAGAGAACCTTCTGCGGTTATTGTTTTCTTGCAATTTGAAGGCTGCTAACAGGGTGCAGATTTATCTTGAATTATATCATGACAACAACGTGGCCTTTCTACACATTCAGCAGACAAAGAGCAGTACAATAATTTATAGTAGTTTATACAACATAAATATCACTCTCTTTAGCTGCTAAAGCCCCACTGAGTTCACCAGCTGAACACTAACTGAGTATTTGTAGAAAAATGCAGTCAGGTGATAATTGTTAAAAACAAATTCATTTCAGCCATTATTAATATAGAGAATGATTATAGCAGCTTTAAGGAGAAATGACTGCATGAATAATACACTTTGTAAAATGAGGAACAGAGTCCAACCACCTTGTGTTTGTGTTAACCTAAGAAATATCTAGAGATATATATCAGATTTAAAGATATGGAGGCTGATTGTTTGGCACTTAACAACAAAATCATTTATTTGGGATAACCTCCATCCATCCATCTTCTTCCGCTTATCCGTGGTCGGGTCGCGGGGGTAGCAGTTCCAGCAGAGAGCCCCAAACTTCCTTTGCCCTGGCGACATCAACCAGCTCTGACTGGGGGATCCCAAGGCGCTCCCAGGCCAGCGAAGAGATATAATCCCTCCAACTGGTCCTAGGTCTACCCCTTGGTCTCTTCCCAGCTGGACGTGCCTGGAACACCTCCCTAGGGAGGTGCCCAGGTGGCATCCTAACTAGGTGCCCAAACCACCTCAACTGGCTCCTTTCGACGCGAAGGAGGAGCGGCTCAACTCCGAGTCCCTCCCGGATGACCGAACTTCTCACCTTATCCCTAAGGGAGACACCAGCCACCCTGCGGAGAAAACCCATCTCGGCCGCTTGTATCCGCGATCTCGTTCTTTCGGTCATGACCCATCCTTCATGACCATAGGTGAGGGTAGGAACGAAAATGGCCCGGTAGACAGAGAGCTTTGCCTTCTGGCTCAGCTCCCTTTTCGTCACAACGGTGCGGTAAAGCGACTGCAGTACCGCTCCCGCTGCTCCGATTCTCCGGCCCATCTCACGCTCCATTGTTCCCTCACTCGAGAACAAGACCCCGAGATACTTGAACTCCTTCACTTGGGGTAAGGACTCATTCCCTACTTGGAGTGGACAATCCATCGGTTTCCTGCTGAGAACCATGGCCTCAGATTTGGAGGTGCTGATCCTCATCCCAGCCGCTTCACACTCGGTTGCGAACCGATCCAGTGAGTGCTGAAGGTCGCAGACCGATGAAGCCATCAGAACCACATCATCTGCAAAAAACAGTGGTGCAATCCTTCGTCCACCGAACTGCAGGACCCCTCCCCCGTGACTACGCCTCGAAATCCGATCCATGTATATTACAAACAGGATTGGTGACAAAGCGCAGCCCTGGCGGAGGCCAACCCTCACCGGAAATGGGTCCGACTTACTGCCGAGGACCCGGACACAGCTCTCGCTTTGGGAGTACAGAGATTGTATGGCCCTGAGGAGAGACCCCCTCACCCCATACTCCCGCAGCACCTCCCACAGTAACTCCCTGGGAACCCGGTCATACGCCTTCTCCAAGTCCACAAAACACATGTAGACCGGATAAGCATACTCCCAGGCCCTCCCTTGCGAGAGTAAAAAGCTGATCCTTCGCTCCACGACCAGGACGGAATCCGCATTGTTCCTCCTCAATCTGAGGTTCGACAATCAGCCTGACCCTCCTTTCGAGTACCTTAGAGTAAACTTTCCCGGGGAGGCTGAGTAGTGTGATGCCTCTGTAATTGGCACACACCCTCTGATCCCCCTTTTTAAAAAGGGGAACCACCACCCCGGTCTGCCACTCCTTCGGTACTGTTTCCGACTTCCACGCAATGTTGATGAGACGTGTCAACCAAGACAGTCCCTCAACACCCAGAGCCTTCAGCATTTCTGGGCAGATCTCATCCACCCCCGGGGCTTTGCCAATGTGTAGTTGTTTAACAACCTCAGTGACTTCCCCCCGGGAGATTGGTGTTGATCCCCCGTCATACTCCAGCTCTGCCTCTAACATAGAGGGCGGAGTTGTCGGGTTCAGGAGTTCCTCAAAGTGTTCCTTCCAACGCCCTAACACTCCATCAGTTGAGGTCAACAACGTCACATCCTTACTGTACACAGCTTGGATGGTTCCCTGCTTCTCCCTCCTGAGGTGTCGGACAGTTTTCCAGAACAACTTTGGTGCCGCCCGAAAGTCCTTCTCCATGTCTTCTCCGAACTTCTCCCACACCCGCTGCTTTGCCTCGGCCACGGATGAGGCTGCTGCCCTTCGGGCCTGTCGGTACCTTGCAACTGCCTCGGGAGTCCCCCGGGATAACAAATCCCTGAAGGCCTTCTTCTTCAGTCGGACGGCTTCCCTGACTACCGGTGTCCACCAGGAGGTTCGAGGGTTACCGCCCCTTGAGGCACCTAGGACCTTGAGACCACAGCTCCCTGCCGCGGCTTCGGCAATAGAGGCTTTGGGATAACTTCACACTGGTAATTGAGCAGCAGCAATTAAAATCTTCTCCATGAGTGCCTCCAGACTAAAACGCAGCTCAGAGGGTAAATTAGGTCTTACTACTGTATTTGTCAGAGACAGATTTCCCAGAAATGTTTATAATGATTAATTAACTATGTCCCTAAATCCATTCATCTCAAACGAAATGTATTAATAATAATTATTAGCCTTGAAAATGAAATATGCCATGTTACAGTATGAGTAAGCTGTCCTATGGCTATTTGTGTCTGTGTTTGTGTTTGTGTCAAATTTCAGGGAATCATCCTCTGGACATTCAAGGGTGTCTTGTGTTCTTATAAGTAGCCCATCTATGTAATAATATCTAAACCACTCCACTGAGTGTGACCCTCCACATTCCACATAAAATAACACCTACGGACCCGACCTCTGAAGCAGCGTGAGCAGTGGAGGCCTGCGGCACAACCAGAGCCAAAGATACAATAGAAGCCTTGTCCTGCAGTCAGTGAACGAGATGAAACCGAGAAAATGAGTGGAGCGCTGCCGTTTAGCGCTACGAGATCAGAAGACCAATATCAGTAGTCCACTCTCAAAGGGTAGAAAACAATTCATTCAGATTAAGTGGTTTAGAAGAGGATGGCTAAATGAGCTGGTTTAAAGACAAGGATATGCCAACTGGGAGGGGCTGGATGGGAAGAATGTTTAATCTCTTTTCTTTTAAATGGTCATTTGTCTCAGTCAGAATAAAAAAGGCCAGTCTTTTTAAAAATAATTTAAAGCATTGTAAAGCATTTTATAATAATGTAGAATAAGTTATTCAGGTTTAAAAATGCATTTACAATAGCTATTTGTTGTCTGTTATCTGCTGTGCCATTTATTTTTAGGCAAGTTAGCAGCAGTAATAAACTCATTCATACCTGCGTCGCTAAATTTGACAAGAAAAATGTGTCAGCCTCTCTGGCAGTTCAGCCAATTCCTTTAACAAAAAACACATGCGTGGGAAATGGTAGCTGTAAGTGTGGACATAACTCTCTATCGTCTCCTTTATAATAACCATCACCCTGACACTCTCACAACAACACAAACCAGTAGGTTTTGTGTAACACCCTCTCATAAGTGTAAATATCGCCCTGCAGCTCTTTTCTTCTCCACAGTGAAGTCAAGGAGCTACAATGCTGTCAAGTAGCAGAACACCCACTGAATGAATTCCAGATGCTTGGAGCTGTTGAGAAACTGTGGCAACTGTGGTGAAATATCTCAGACATTCAACACAGGTCTCGTTGGAGACAGAACCACAGTGCAAGTCTTTGAAAACAGCAGCTTACTGCCCACTCTGCAGCAGAACACTGAGCTTCTGGTCACACAGCATGTGGAAAAAAACATACACACTAAACGGAGCTGGGGCTATTTTTTCAACACAACCTCCCCAGCTTCCTGTTCCTTCCAACATACTGTAACCCCCCCCCCCCCCCCCCCCCCCACACACATATTTAAGTTGCACTCAAACGTTGCTTCACAAGGTTAAAGATTTCCATTATCTAAAAATCCACACATAAATCTACCTACTGCTCGTCTCCCACTTAGATGACAAATGTGGGAAAAGAAAAGCACCAGTTGACGTTGCTGAAGCTTGACTTCTCCTCAGACTAAAAGGAGTATTATATTCAGAGCACATACAAAGACTCCCTCAGCAATCCTTTGTACCTGTAGCCATTACGCTCCGCCATCAATGATTCAACCCAACTTCAGAGCCTAATAACGGGAATGTTATGTACTATAATGTTCAGGCTATTGTTGATATTTTATTTATACTATTATTTATATTATATTATTGTTATTTAAATGATTTATTTGGGATTCTTATGTATCCTTGTGTGAACCTCTGTAATCCTTTGTTTCAAACGTATTCCAGTTGAAAAAGTTCCACTTGAGGTATAGTACTCTATAGAAGCCATCATTTTCTTTCAAATTGAACCTAAGAGAGGAATATGAAGGTCATCTAGACATGTATAGAACTTCAAGTAGCACTTAACTCTTTCTTTCCACACAGAGCACACATATATATTTACTGTATACGATGGCCTTTAAAACTTTAACATACATTTATTAAAGTTTTAGGCAGAGAAAACTTTGAAAGAAACACACGATCTAAGTCAAACTTCAGACAGCAGTGTAGTAATGCATCATGGGTAACACTCACTCTAGGAAGCGGGTGATATACTGGCGGCTGCAGCGGGACCACCTGGGCATGGATGTGCCGTACAGGAGCTGTGGAGACATGACGAAAGGTCGTTTCCCAATGGGTTCACAGTCATTACCGTTGCCATCATGCTGAATCCCAAAGCTGTGAGAAAAACAAAAAATCCAACAAAGAGGGTAATTAAAGTCAGTAGATACAATGCATTACATGTACTTCAAGGAAAGGACTACAACAAACAAAGACTGTACATACGTCTTTCTGTGAACTGCATGTATTGCTCAAGCTGAGATTACAACCCTTATCTATTGTCCTGCAGGTGCAGCAGTGCTGAGCGACAGAGGCATAACAGATTGAACAATCTGGTCACAGCAGGGATAAAAAAAAAAAAAGATGAATGAAGCTGATTCTACCATGACTTATAGATGCTGGTAAAAAATAAGCCATTTGTGAGGGATATATAAAAAAATCCCTGTTTCAACAGATAACATTGGAGCCTGTGTCTGCTCTGCTGTTCTGCTGATGATTTTGAACAACATAACATTTTTATGCACAAAGAATATCCGCTTATGAATGGATTTCAGCATGAACAAGACATAATGCAAACTATACATGAACAAAGAAGTGAATTTTAACGTAAAATAAACATACATTCTCATGTTTTGTATGAATATTTCATTCAATAACAAGTTAACATTATGCATGTTTTCACCGCATTTGAAATGTTTTCGAGGAATACGGTAACATTATCATGATCAACATTAGCTAGGAACCATTAGCTAAAATGACAATTGCAGGAATTTATTATCACCTGTGTAACTTAACTGTGTAACAACTAAATAAAACATATCGTTAATCTATTCATCTTTTTAGCATCTAGTTAATTAGCCTTTCCTTTTTTATGCCACAGGATTGTGTACTGTAATTCATACTATGTATACATATATTTCTTCTTTGAATGCTGACATTTTGGCTGTCCATATTTGAAACAGATAAATGGGACCATTGAGTTTGGCTAACGCTTATGTGTGGCAGTCGTAATAAAGGGAGACAGTATCATTATTGACTTTTCTGGGTTTTTTACAATTATATTTCCAGACTAAGTTCATCCATTTTATAATCAGGACATTCCTGGACAAACCTGAGTGAAAGGTCACAATAGCTGAAAAAAACCCCACTGTTGTAGGTTCAGTGAATCAATTTTCTCACATAGGACAGACTGCTTGGTATTCACAGCAGCCTCTTTTCTGCCTAGCATTCGAAATAAATCTCTGTGAACATATACCGAGAACTGTCTGCCAATCATACAGACGCATATGGTGAGGGTAGGTACGTCAGGCTCAGCCATAACAATCAAGATGTATATACAATAGCACAATGAACCACACACTGTTTTCATTGATTGAAAACAAATTGAATCAGTCTGAGAAGAATGGGCCTATGATTGCAAAGTGCATGTATAAATGGTAGATGGATCGATGCAGTACATGACAAAATTAGCGCAGATGTGATGAAAGGTAAACGTCTAATTTATTTGGACTATAGATTGTCTGTTTGAATTCTGTATGTGCCATTTACACTTATCGTAATTCCTCACATTAATGTAATTATAATTATGAGTTTTCATTAGTTTAATCCATGCAGAACCGGTAGCTAACAAAGGCAAGGTCATGTACTTTCAAGGAAATCTCGGCCGGCAGCCATCATGGTCTGAAATGACCAATGGACATCGAGAAATCACTAAGGGCCTACCCACCAAGAAAAAAAACACATAAACCACGTGTCTCCCATCAGTTTACGTCTGTGAGGAGAGAGAGAGAGACCGTGGCCGTTTCTCAATCTCGAGGATACTGGCTTCCAAGCAAAGATTTCAAGGATGCTACGTCATCGAGTGCCGCCGAAGGACTGTTCCAATCACCAGCATACTTGGAATTCCACGAGGCCGTGTCCTTGGTTTGGGGGAAATTTCGAAGCTGCACATGGGTAGACTTCGCGTCCTTAAAATCCCCACAATGCTTTGCGCACGGACCAATTTCAAAAACCCTTGCGGAGAATGGCTGAACCGACGCAGCACACATTTAAATGTAGGCTAAGTATGTGGCGTAGAACATGTGTTGGTAAATATGTTACTTTGTTACATTTGTTATCACCAAAAATGTGTTCCATGAAAGTAAAGCAAGTTCATAATTAGATAGACATCGTGAGGTATTTATCTTCGGTACAGTTTATGTTGAAACCGTTAGAGAGAGTGGCACACTCGTTTTCCGAAGCCGTGGCTTGGAAGCATACTTGCTTCGTTTCTGAAGGAAGTGACTTGGAAGTACGTGACTACCAAGCCAGCATCCTCGCGATTGAGAAACGGCCATAGAAAATGGCTAAAAAAAACTTTACAGTTGCCGACTTCGCTAGAGATTTTTTTTCGCTAGCAGCAGTGAGAAGAAGAAGAGAAGAAGAAGAAGAAGAGAAGAAGAAGAAAGACAGATCGAAGAATAAGAAGAAGCAAGAAGAAGAATCAACAGAAGAAAGAAGAAGAAGAAGAAGAAGAAGAAGAGAAGAAGAAGACAAGAACCCCTCCTCCTCCTCCTCCTCCTCCTCCTCTCCTCCTCCTCCTCCTCCTCCTCCTCCTCCTCCTCCCTCCTCTCCTCCTCCTCCTTCCTCCTCCTCCTCCTCCTCCGCCTCCTCCTCCTCCTCCCCTCCTCCTCCTCCTCCTCTCCTCCTCCTCCTCCTCCTCCTCCTCCTCCTCCCTCCTCCTCCTCTCCTCCTCCTCCTCTCCTCCTCCTCCCCCCTCCCCCCCCCTCTATTTTTCGGGTAAGTGTAAATAATGAACAATAGGTTTATTGATATATATTTTGTATCGATAGTCATGAACTTTTTATTGGGACAAAATAGACTCTCCATTAGCAAACGTTTACTCTGTGTTAACGTTATTTTGGTGTGTAAAAGTGAGATTACATGTGTAGATTAGGGCGGCAACAAACGACTAATTTGACTAATTAGACTAATTTGATAATCGATTAATCGACTATTCGGACTATTACATGCCTTGCACAATTTCTCAAACGCACTTATTTAGCCATCAACTTTTAGATTTAGCTTGAGGTTGTTTTAGGCATGTGGAAACTAACAATGAAGACAATAAAGATGAATACTTGATTCAAAAATACATATATTATTAAATTAACTAAACACATTTTGAACAAAATTAACATTGCCCCCTCGCATACCGACGGGGGGAGAGAGATCTCTCTTCTGGATTGGAAAGATCGAAAATATATCATAGACGCATTTTTTTGTCTTTTTGCATATTAGAAACAAGTTGGCGACACTAAAACTGCGATATAATGCTTATGTAGCAATAATACATGACATATATTTTTTAAATGTCTCCAGTACCGATAAAAAGACCAATAACGTTGGAGCTTAACAGCGCGTAAAACACACGTGATGACGTCACCAACGAATCGACGACTGAATTAGTTGGCAACTAATTTGGTAATCGATTTTAATCGATTAAGTCGATTAGTTGTTGCACCCCTAGTGTAGATGATTAAATTAATCATGTATTTGTCCCACAACGGAGACATTTACAGTGACATGTTTTTGCCATCGATTATTTTATCATAGCCTATTGTTCTGTACAGATGAGACTTTGTAATCAGATGTAGCCTATGTATATGTGTGTCTGTGATTTTATACTGAATGTAAAGTAACTGGAAATAATAGAGAGAGAGAGAGAGAGAGAGAGAGAGAGAGAGAGAGAGAGAGAGAGAGAGAGAGAGAGAGAGAGAGAGAGAGAGAGAGAGAGAGAGAATCATATAATCACTTATATGATTCTGTTTTTCTTCTGGGCTGTGTCTTCCTGGTCGTATGTACTTATTGTAAGTCGCTTTGGACAAAAGCGTCTGCTAAATGCAATGTAATGTAATGTAAGAGAGAGAGAGAGAGAGAGACTCCTTCTCCAACCACCCAAACTTTCTTTTTATGTGTGCATTGTTATTTGTGCTTGAGCAACATTTTACTTGAACTTTATTTCAATGCAATTAGTTGTAATTATTGTCCTACATTTTAATTTGTTTTACAGAGATGTTTCACAGCTGCCTGGGCCTAGTGGCCCACAGGCGGCGTTTATCCAGCAGCCAGAACATCCATCTGTGCCGGCCCCCAGGTCAAGATCTACTGTGGCTCAAGGGCCTTCACCAGAGCCATCACCACCAAGGACCAGCAGACCAGCATCACTACAGCTGCCTCCACCTCCATCTGCGGCTGCCATCAGGTCAAGATACACCTCAGCACAAAGGCTCCACCACAGCCATCACCTTCAACCCAGCCAGCAAGGAGGTCTCGTGGAGGTCTCGTATAGTACTTGTACCCCCCACCTACACAGCAGCCCATGCACCATCACCCCCACCTACACAGCAGCCAGCCCCACTGTCTTGGAAGACATACAAAGATCTTGACATTTATAATGAATAGTTGGTTGAAAGTTCTGATGTTCAATATTGTAAATAGTTAGATTTTCCAGTTTCTTATATTTATATAAATAGTTGGTTGAAAAAAACATATTTATAATAAATTGTTGGTTGAAAAAAAAAGGTTGAATGCTCAATTTGTATTTGTACACATCACATGCACATCATATGTAATATGAAGTCATTATTCAGCCCTGATGTATCTCAGTCCCTGCTGTGGTGAAAGTAGAGTGATAAACACCTATTTTACTCAAAATTCGAATTTCATTTTTTTCATTTTAGACATGAAAAACACATTTATATACAGTGTAATTCAAATATTGCACTGCTTTTGTGATCCTAAGACTTTGGAAACCAAATCTAAAACACCAAAACAATTCGATCACATGAGTACATTTGTCTTTTCACAAGAGTTTTGAAGATTTTCCGAAAATCTGATGTGAAATTTTAAGCTTTTCAGCTACTTACTGTATCTCATCAAACAGTGCTCTAAGGTGAGTAATTTGCATATATAGCAATACCAGAGATTGTCCTGAACATTTTGATATGTAACACATGGGGTGCCATGTCAGAAGAAATACATTTAAAAGGTGATTTAAGGAAACATCTAAAAATCGAGAAAATACCCTTAGACTCCAGAGGGTTAATTCAGGCTGCTTTTCTTCATGTCTGCCTGAAATAAATGTGTTGTTTCAAAAACTACGTAGACATTTTAAGTGGTGAATCTTTAGGAGTTTAGTTTTTTATTTGCTGTGCCACATATAGTAGGACAGCTTATGGGTGAACAGTAATGTATATTCATGGAATCATTCGAGTTAAATGGAAACATATCATCATCAAGTGATCATAGGGGGTTGTTTTCTTAGTTTTCCCTTGCCGATTACTCGCCTAAATGAACATAAAGCAGAACATTCAAATGTGTGTGTTTATTGTATGTAACAAACTCAAAGCGACTTTAAATGACCTTGAAGCAGGCAACTGTTGTATGACTGTTGTGATTGTGTGTTTTAAAATTGTCTCTAACTGTGCTGTTACCATTCTTGGGCCAGGAGTCTCTCGAAAAATAGATTTTTAATCTCAATGAGACCTATCCTGGTAAATAAAGGTATAATAAAATTAAAATAAAATGTGTGTGTGTGCAATGAAACCGTACTTGTGTCCCAGCTCATGAGCGACGGTGAAGGCCAGAGGGAGGCCGGTGTCCTCGCTGATGCTGCAGCTGCGATGCGACTGACACATCCCCGCCACATGGGACAGGCCCAGCGTCTCACAGGGCATGTTGATGGACGCACAGATGTCCTTCCTGTGAAGAGCGGAGTGTGTCAGATGTCATTTTATTTAAAAAGGAAAAATGAGGGACGATGCATTGGAAATCTAAATTATACAATGATGGAAAACAGATACTGATTTGGGAGGTGATAAACGACTGGAGAGTGTTGGTGGGAAACAAAAGACAAACAATCCCATCTGCTGCAGACTGTTTATTACTGTTATTATCTAATCAATGTTACAATTATATTAATTATAGCTGTAAACAAGCCATCTTTTGGGTGATAAAAATGTAATAAGATCTTGTTAAATAATAAATAAAACTACTGACTGTATTTTTCAAAGTTATTGAAAAACGTCAAAGAAACATTTTCATTAAATTAGTTCTTTAATATTTAAAACCTGAATGCAAACACAAACACAATTTAAATACTGAACACAAAATAACCTCCCAACACTGAATTTCCTTACATATTTTTTAACAATTAGCTTCTTGTCTTTGAACTTTATTATAGAATGATCGTTATATTAAATTATTAATACGTTTGACATTACTTTGAAGTTCATAGATACGCTAAATCTAAAAAATATAAATGGGATAACCAATCAATTGGACCCTCTGTAAGAAACCTGTACGGTACACCTACATTTTAAGATAGGATAGAGTGATAAATAAATCTATCTTTAGGGAAGAAGTGAATCACGAGGTAAAACAGGTGAAATCAGAAATGATCTTTTATCTGTAAAAAAATTCTAAAGACTGCAAGGCTAACTTATTTGTCAAGCATACTTTAAACGAAGGTTTTACAATTTAAAAGGAAAAAGAACAGAAAAAAACGTCTATTTTTCTGAGACAAAAGTATATCTTTTTTGTATTCCTTTTGTACTGCCAATGTTTTCCTCTCAAAAACAGTTTGAAAGGTTTTTCCTGTACTAATGAGCCGCATCGACCTTCATTGGATAATTCTTTAGTACATGCATGAGAGTGCAGTGTTTGTTTCACCTGCTCTATTGAGGCATTTGGGACTTGACTATCAATCTGTTAACTTCATCGACAAATGTTGAAAAAGACAACAATATATGATTGTTTGTAATATAAGGCATGGAGCTTTCATTATTCTCTCGTCAACTGTCTAGATCAGAAAATCAACATGTGCTCCGGGAAGATGTAAAACAGCTACACTTTCGACTCTCTTGGGAGACCATGGATTATGTGAGATTCAGTGACATTTGGTGTGTTGAGTTTCTATTCACCTTGTGAGCAGAACTGCTACATCGTGGTGGAGCGGGTGTTCCTCTCCTTTCATGTTTAGTTTCTTCTGCCACTTACAGAAGCTGTTCAAGCTGTTGTCAGCATGGTGTGTAATCTTTAAGTCATCCTGTCATCAACATGTCATGTGGAGATGAAGGGAGGGGAAATGAAAGTCAACAGGTTCAGAATTCACAGTGCAAATCAAAGAGAAAAATATAGGCTCAGTTTTATGGAACATGCTATAAGATCATTGAAATTGCCCCATCTCTGCCATTACAGTATATGCAGCCTTTAAGTGAAACCTAGTTGGCCCTAAAAACAGACATTCAGACACATGTCAACAAATGAAAAATAAAGTTTTGTTGAGCTTATTTGCTCATTTCACATCTAAATCTCATGGTCTGCTGCTGTGAAGGACAATACAGGAAACATTGACAGCTGCTAACTATTTGAAAGCAGAAATTAGTTGAACCCTTTTGCCTTTTATTAGTCTCGAAGAAATAATTAATTTAGAAAATAATTAACACGAAAATGTAACTGTGAAAGTAGCTGCGCTGTGATGTATTTTCCTCCGCTTTGCATTTAGGCTCTAGCTTTTCATTACAATTCAAATAATAAAGTTCTAGAAGGAAACGTTTTTGACATTTTGGGGGATATCCGTCTTGCCACAAGTAAGATGTGAAGATGGATACCACTCTCATGTCTGCACGATAAATACAGTTTGAATCTAGAGCCAGCAGCCGGTTAGCTTAGTTTAGCATAACGACTAGAATAGCAAGCCTGGCTCTGCCCACAGTTAATCCAGGGTACCTGGCTGGAGTGAGATTTTGATATCATGGGTTAAATTACACATATGCGCATGAAATGACTGCTATCGTGTCAGCAGCGGGACCTTAGCATATATATAGGATATATAATATATACAAATACACAATATTGGACACAGACTATAAAAGGCACAAAGTTTCATTCACTAATGAAAGTCAAACACATGTTTCTTTCCACTGTTTTATTGTGTGCCTGTCGCGATAAGCAATTAATTGACTTATCGTACGATAAATAAAAATGAACTTGATAAATTGGCATTTACATGAGGATGTGACTAGCAGTTTGAAAGCATGTACTTGAATTATTATTATATATTATCATTATGTCAGTGGTCTAAAATGGTCATACAACGGTGCCGACAATATTATCGTTTATCGCAATAATTTCCGGGAAAATGTATCCAACAAAATGAATTATCGTGAGAGGCCTATACATGAAACACACACACAAACAAATCTACAGACTTACTCCAAACTGCCAAATATATTAATTAACACACTCTCACTCTCATATACTCGTTGACTTTATTTTGGCCTAGTAGAACAATAAGCAGCAGACTTTTACTTTTTATCATTTCTACTGGATCTTAGATCTGCGCATGCGCAATACGGGTCGGCAGTGGCGGCTCCGGAGTATTTGTGTTTGGTAATCTATGGTAGGGCCAGTGCATGGCGCTGGGTAGGGCTAACCCATACAGTGCATGGTGGGGCTCAAGACAGTATTTGCAATGTCATTACATACACACCCCCCTTGACAGTGAAACGCCACGCGTGAAGTTTAGATTATTTCCCTGTCTCAATCCAAATTGAACTGTATGAAATAAAAAAGGCACATTTGTCTTGTAGTAAATAAAAAGGGCGACCTGGAGCCAATCCTGCAATTTCCCCACAGGTGAAAGAGTTGACCTGCTGAAAACCCCAGGAGATTTTTTGAAATGCTAACATAAAATACACATTCTGGTACTCTCTTGAGAAGAAGAAAAATAAATAAATCTATTACTCCACGACATATTTAAAAAAATGAATGCCATTTTAGTTTTTTGTTACTATGTTCTGAAAGCTGAACCTGCTGCTCCTCACAGAGAGAAGAGGGAAGAGGCTGTGAATTACTTTACATTGTGGATAAGGGTGGATAGCCCCCATTGTTCTGCGTGTCAAAAAGAAAGACAGCCCACACACCTATCAATCATCAAACCGTGGGCTCTTATTTCATTTGTTGTATCGATGTATATAGAGATGTACTACAGCAAAAGTATTCTCCGTCGGGACTTCCTGCAACAACACCACGCCGTTATCTTGATTCTGATTGGCCAGAAGACATTATCAAAGATGTTCTATTGAGAAGACGATCACTACGTGACAACAGTTTTCAAACCCGTTTCTAGTCTTCGGTATTCTTGTTTTGGCGTGAGAATTGTTTGGGCAGCGTGAGAGCGTGAGATTGAGAGTGAAAGCGTGTGTCACACGCCAGATGCGTGAGAGTTGGCAACCCTGGTTAATCCAATCTGCCTCCTAAAGCACACTATGTTTTATAATGTTTGCTTGTTTCGAGTAAAAAGCAGAGTAATGAAGTAACAGTTTATGGGGCGGTGTAGGCATCTCTGGTGTTTGCCTGGCAGACAACAATTCAGGAGGTTACTGAGCATCGACACGTAATCCCCCTTAACATCGTAAAGTGTGTTTTCTTCTCTTCATAATTTCAACAAATTAGATTAGAGGTGCTGATGAACTCGGACTCTACTACATAGTTTAGGATTAGACTTTGTGGCCGTGTTGCAAGTCATTCATACAAGTTACCTGTTAGTTTAAAATAATGATTTTAAGCTTTATTATAGTATTATTTATTTATTAGTATCAGCCCACTAACTATGCCTTTAATGAATAAAGCTTATTCCCTTTTTAAAATTCTAAAATGACTTGCATTTCATCATAAAAACAAAAAATGTTTTACCTCATCCTGCTCCAGTAGTATGAGTCGAACCACCACAATGTTGATTGCATTTCCAATACTGGGATCTCTGAACAGACCCGCCACCTGAAGGAGAAAACAACACTGTTTTTTACGGTGCTTATTCTTCGCTCCCACAGCATAGGGCACATCAAAAGTATTATATATACAGTATACAGTATAAAGGCTGCTGATACGTACTTATTATAGCAATAATGTAACTATTATTTAAGATAAGATGAATTTAAGTTGCTGTTGTAAGTCATGTGGAACATCTTGGGTTTATCAGAACATTTCAAAATGTAATATTAAATAAAATACACATTCATTATATAAGTCCCTTGTACAAACACTCGACCCTCTGATATTGGGCGAAGTAAACGGACCTTAAGGTTCAACACAGTGCATCTAAAGCATAGATCTAAAGTAGCATTTTGACAATTTCATTCAGCATTTCTTTACACATGCTCTTAATACGTCATTAAAGTGCAATTGCTTAGACCAAAAGTCGAAAGATCTATGATTGAAGCAATTAAGTGTACGACCCTTACATTTTTACATTAGTTTATCTCCAAAATTGTCTCACAAGCTTTTTAGTGCTCAATTTTAACATAATGGGTATCAAAACGTGCAATTTAATCCATCATTATCAGAGTGATAATAGGCTACGAATATCTTAAGTCAAGGACTGTAATCACGAAATCCACTTATCCCATTTGTACTATACCAGGCTATCCGCACAATAAATCATGCTGTTTATGTGCTTTCATTTTCACATGTGTTCACATTAGACATTTGTTCATTAGGCATTAAAATGCATGAAGCTCAAGCTTTCTGTCTTCATTTCAACACAACAAATGTCTTATTCAATGCAGAAGTATTTCACAGTTTGGCTTAAACTAATGTGATGCTGGCCTAATCATTGAAGAAAGTGCTTATAAAGATGGATGAGTTCAATTTAGAGTCGTAAAACTGCAAACAATTGATGCCAAGGAGCAAGAGAGACATTCTAGTCTGCAATGGAATAACTGCAATTATGTATGGCTGCTTGAGTCTGATTAGAGTTGAGTTGTAGAAGCAACACTTCTACAACTCAACTCTAGAGGAGAGCATCCTGACTGGCTGCATCATTTCTTGTAATTGCACTGTTGGGAAACCTGTGACCTAAGTGTTTCATTCATTGCATAACTACACCGTAGTTGTGTATAAGGGCAATCAATCTTTGAATCTTGCATTGAGATTCTTGCTGCCATCCAAAAAGTCTACCCCTCAAACCTTCTCTGTTGTTACTGAGGCACTTCAAAATGAATAGCTTTGACACACATGCAACGCTTTGGTTCATCAAAACTTTCTTTCAACTTTTCTCTTGTACAGTAGTGTTACAGATGTTTAGTAAACATATTGTCGCTGATTCAACTTTGCAACACATTTTAACAGTACCCAATACGTTTGCTATCAGTCTATCTACGTCTTTCTATTGTTAATCGTTTCAATACAAATAGAGCTGCAGCTATTTAAAGCCACAATGTGTTGTTGATTTAGCGTGCTTCCTCTCAAGCTGCTCAACATTTACACCCAAAGGGTAAGTAATGCTTTTTTGACTTTTACTGCATCCTTTTTATGTCCATGTGATCTTAAGATTCAAGGCTTTATTGTCATGAGCACAGTAGCTACGGTGTATATGTGAAAAACTTCAATCCCAGGCTCCTCCAACAATGCAACACGGAGTATACAGTATGTGCCTTGCTTGTATATGACTGTGATACATATCTCAAAGAAAAATCTATAAATAACTATAAGGATACCATGTGAAAGGAAGTTGGGAGCTATTTTTGTGAAAGAGCTTTCAATATGTTTCTGCTGAGATTGACTATCCTGGCTGTTACAAGTGTGTAAATCATACCGCTGGGTGCACACAGTACAGAAAGAATTCAAATGTATGCAAGTCTTGTGAAGTTGATAGCTTGGAGACTGCGTCCGTGAGGAGACAATGGAGCAGCTGCCGGCCGCGGAAGAAGAAGAAGCTATTACTGATTGTTTGGGCAAGAGGTTGTTTCCCCTTGATCCTGTGCACGATTGTTTTCATAAAAATGAATCGTTTCGGGCTTTAATGTTCAAAGCTGGAGTGTAGAGGACTCCAAATAATTACTATGAGAGGATGTGAGGAATAATGACTGCTTCATCTGTGTATTATTGTCTATTAAGTCTGTTAATCCACATGATTCTCGGTCACTCATTCCCTTTCCTGGTATCCTGTGGACCAGGCATGATTTTATTTGGGAAAAAACAATGTTTGTGCTAATCGATAACAGCCCAGGAGTCAATTTGCTTAACCTCGGGGCCCATGCTATGAGGCGGTAATAACATTGATTAGGAAAGTGTTAGTTAATCCATCTGTTGTGTTACCTGGCACAGAGATGGAAACACAATCTGGTCTCAAACTGCAGAATTACTCTGTGAGGATGTTTAAACCTCATGTTGCTCTGCATTCAAAATATCTGGAAGGATATCATTTATTTAGTATTTTGTATAAATTCATAAATATACCGCAATAATAGCTTTTACAATTAATTTGTCTCATAATAATATTTGCTTATAAGTGCTAAATGCTGTGCATGTGTCATCAATCTGGTGAATGCGTTTTTAGTTGTCTCTCGTACTATTTACTTGCAATGGTTGTTAAACTGTATCATATATGTTTTAAACAAAAGAAGGAGCCTTATTCCTTTGCTGATGTTTTTTCTCAAGTTGCATTGTAGCCATAGCAAGCAATCCTTTGTGTATTAAACTTCACCACAGGCATGCAAATGTAAAGAAATACTTAGACACCTGGTGAGAAGACTGACATATCTGTCGTCACTCTTCTCATATGACTCTCCCAGAATGACTGTGTGCATTGACAGAAGCGTGGGCAGTAATTGGGTTGAGATGAGTAAAAAGGCTATAATTAAGATATACCTACAATGTTCATGACAGCCAGGACATAGCTTTCCACAGCTTTGCTCCCATGATACTCCACCATTTTAAGGTCGGCCACCACCAGCGTCTCCACCCATTTCTGTTTGCTGACTGAGCGGGGATGAATTCTCCTCCTCCTCTGCTGGCGGAGCTCCCACCGCTCCCGCTGCCTTTCAAAGTCTTCAAAACTCTGCTGTGATGCTGGAGTTCGTAGACAGAAATAGACAATACAAATGTATTCTATAAGTTTAAATATGTTTTTATTGGAACCAAAAACCTGCACATTACCTTTTTTATGTTTACTCATCTCATAATGTATTAAACTGATGCATAAGATTATCAGATGCTTGAATAAATAATAAACATTGGAATAGATTTGACTCAAATGGTGTTTGCGTCTTGAAGGAAGAACAAAACCTGAAAGAACACACTTTTTAGTAGCAAATTCATGGAATTAATCATGTAATATAATATGCGATTCAGCCTGAAGACCTAAGAACTACTAAGAAAATACAAATTTAGATTTTTCTTTAATAACTGTCTGTTGCTTTATGTTATTAAACTACGTGACATACACATACATTTGCATTGAATCATTTACGGGGCAAAGGTACATCTCTTATAATCTACTCTTAAACTCAAAGCACATTTTTCTGATCTCATTCCAGGATTCTCAATTATCTTTTCGGCGCAGTCGAACCCACTCAGAATTGTAAGTAGACGATTTATAAATGACTTAAGTTTGATGTTTTTCTTCTCCTGACCTCTGCAGATTATTAGCCAGTGCCAAGAGCACCATTCATCAGTCCTCTCCTCATCATTCAGTACATAGAGTCTGTAATCAGTGGAGCATAAGGAAGGCTACTTATACTGAAGGATTCTCATGTGCCATCTCACTGGATGGTATATGTCAGTTTCAAGAAACACACTTTGATGTATTGTTAGGTTTGAATATGGTGTTACTTTGCATTAGATTGCTTAGCGTGTGCAGTGATACAAGAATGAACTCACCTTTGATTCCACAGGTACCGTTGAGAGCTTGTTTCCCTGAGATGGGCTGTACCACTGGACTCCAGGAGGGGGGGGACACATGGCGTTTGTAGACGGCATGGGCCTGAGTTGCGGACGTGTCATCGCTCGACTTCTCCAGAGGCTGAATAAAAAACTCTTCATCAGACAACCTGAACAATCCTGTCTGAAGAAAAAAAAAAGATGCAGGTCAGTTCACTTCATCTGGTTAAAATGAGCTATGCACCCAAAAATAGATTAGCATTTCAACAGCCCTTTCAAGCAAAACCATTTACCGATTGACCATTTACTGTAATTTGACCTTTTTTTAACAATAGACACGCAACTAGTGGGCAAATGGTCAAATACTGCCTTACTGAAGAGGTGCAAAGATTGGTGGATTACACATTACAATACATGTTACTTGTTAGACGCTTTTATCCAAAGTGACTTACATACTCAATACTGTGGGCAATCCCCACAGGAGAAATCTGGGGTGAAGTCCAGGCTCACACCGACATGCTGACTGCAGTGGGTTTTGAACCTGTGACCCCCTGATCCGAACACCAACGCACAACCCACTGCACCACACGCCTCCCACAAAAATGTACACAAATATGATCAAAGAAAATTAAGCTCTACGATATTCAATTACTTGTTATTAAGTTATATTTAAACAAAATGCAAAAACATTTTGAGGATCAAGGTTCTTGACTGTGAGAATGTGCTGCTGAAATAGCAGAAAATGTAATATCGGACACTTACAAGACACTTGAAGAGAGCACCCAGTGCTATAAAACATTATAATGACTGTTTTCTGATGTTGTATACACTTGTAATGAACAATTCACCAAGAATTAACCTCCGATATAATTGACAATGAAAATAAATGTCATTTGCAGCTATACAACAACTATTTAACCCCTGACATTATAATATTTTGTACAGTGCAATATTCACGTGTGCAAATGTTTCCATTTTGATAATGTGACAATGTGGATATGCTGTTGTCCAAAGAAATGTATTTGAAATGTGTTGTTACTGGGGTAACTATACTGTACACTTGGTGAGTATAAAGTTAGATTTTATATATATGTTTTAGGTGGATTTACACACAGGCGAAGAGCTTTAGAATTATTGCAGTACAGGCTAATCTGAAACCTCCGCATATAACACGCATCACCAAGATAAGCAGTTCTGATTTCTGTAGTTGCCTAAATGGGGATTCTGAAAAAAACTCTTTGAAATATGATATCCTAAGGGCAGCTGTTAGCAATATAATATATACCAATTCCAGTTTCTTATACAGTCTTATTTGTTGTAATATTAAAAAGCCCACAACACTGACTTTGTCTTCAGCACACAAAAACAAGACCTAGGGAGCTTCCACTCAAACAGTCCTGATATCTTAAACCTTCTGTAGACATCCAGGGGCGCGACCCACACAGGAGAAAGATCACGTCACATCAATTACTGCACCCGGCCTAAACCATGCTGGACCTGTGCCAAAACCAGATTCCAGTAGCCCCCGAAAAGCTTTTTCTGTTGACCATCCTCGCCCTATATTTAATACCTGTCAACCTTCTGTTCCCATTAACTCTCCTCGGCTGTCAAAGGGTCACACTGAAGGTCTCAGACTTGCTGCTATGATTAACGTGTGACACCACATGGGGAAAGTAGAGCCACATACACATACAGTAACAAAGCTAACCCAGCTGTGTGGACATTTCTGTCTCTTAGTATGACTCTGAACATCATTAGCAGGGTCTGGAGTCAGTGAAACTGAGGTCAAATTCAATCAAATAAAAGCAAATTAATGTTCCTCTTACATTCAATTCAAGCAAAGTGGTATTTCATATGTTGCATATTTCACAATATGCAACATAACAAGCTATGTATAGGTTTTTACTCAAGATGACTCATGCTTTTAGCATAAATACACGACATTCACTGCTGTTATAAAGTAATCACTCCACTCGGGGGAACATATATGGCTGAAATACAGTCCAGGGCTGAGTTGTTAAGACTGCTTTCAGTTATGTGTCCTCTGCTCTGTAAACACCCGTCATCCTCGGACTCTGTTTGTCCGTGTGCTGTGAGTCTGTCCCTGCACCACCGTCAACAACACAAGCTCTACACCATTTATTCCACCAGGGACTCATTTGTTTCTTATTGTGTTTTATTAAGCCTGAGCCAAACCTTGCAGGACTGTAGGATGTCACTGTATCAAGTTCAAGGTTCAAGGTTTTTTATTTGTCATACGAACATATTTACAGTGTAGTTATGTCGGTGAAAATCTTAGGTCACAGGCTTCTCCAACAGTGCAACACAATAATACAGAAAAATATAGTGCAAGTAAATATTAAAAAGTAAATCAAGGAATACATTATGATAGGGAATAAACATATTTTATGGAGGGATAAATCAAATCCAGTGTATTTTCTTGCAGCTTCAACACAGAGTATTTTCTTGTGGTTCAGGAACACAACACCACAACAAAAGTGTTAGCATCATTTTGTTTTATTAAAAAATGTTTTAAAATAAAAAAGAGAAGTATGATCATGTTAAATGTATTTTTGCATCAACAGAATAAGATTGTACTCTTGTATTGTGGATATGGCTATACAATCTTTTAGATGTAAAAATACACAAGCTTGGTTTCCACGCTGATATTTGTTTGGCACTACAGTATAAGATGTCAGCTGCTTTTGTACACTAATTACATACATACTGTCCGTGCATATTTTGACCAATAAGAGTTTTTAAATGTTTAGGACGCTTGGGATGTAATGATTATACAAATTCCTTACCGATTGTACTCATTTGCATGTTTTACTGTGCAGCCACATGTTTCCTATGATAACCGTTTTTAGATCCTGGGATTCCTAACCTCCTCAGTAATGGGTCAGAAGGTTGTGATGGGAGGTGCTGCTCCACAGAGTGCATACCAAATACTCAATACCGACAGGGGTGTGTATTATCACTTATTACGCTTGTTTAGTTATGCAGATATGTCAGACTCTCTAATTACTAGTTATTAAAGCAAATAGGCATTTATTAGACTTCCAAGTAGTTATTTGATGGGTGTGATGTTTATGCCACTGTGTATGTGTGAATAAAGTTTGAATATTAGTTGAAGCACTTACAGTTGCAAGAAAAATTATGTGAACCCTTTGGAATTTCCTGGATTTCTGCATAAGTTGGTCATAAAATGTGTTCTGATCTTCATCTAAGTCACAACAATAGACAAACGCAGTCTGCTTAAACTAATACCACACAAACAATTATATGTTTTCATGTTTTTAATGAACACACCATGTAAACATTCACAGTGCAGGGTGGAAAAAGTATGTGAACCCCTAGGCCAGTGACCACCAACTGGCGGCCCGCGGGCCACATCCGGCCCGCCAGACATTCTCATCCGGCCCGCACGACGGGGGTGACTGTGGCGTTGGCGGAGTGGTTACTGCGTTCGCCCCCCACCCATTTTTATTTTTACAACGTCTCGTGAGTAAGGTGCAGTACCGGAGTCCAACAGAGAGGCAGCAGCTGCGGGACTGTAGACTGCGTACTGCGAAACCTTCCTTCCTTGAAGAAGAGGAAGTGATCCTTCATTGTGAAGAGTCTGCTTTGTGCGCTCCGCACCACAGCAGCAGCCCGGCTGCGACAGAGTCCAACAGAGAGGCAGGAGCTGCGGGACAGAGTCCAACAGAGAGGCAGGAGCTGCGGGACAGGAGTCCAACAGAGAGGCAGGAGCTGCGGGACAGTAGCCTAGAAGCAGGGTTGGGTTGTAACGGAATATGTAACGGCGTTACGTAATCAGAATACAAAAATCAAGTAGGCTAACTGTATTCAGCTGGCGTTACATTTGAAAAATGAGTAATCTGATTACAGTTACTTTTCGTAAACCTGAAGTGAATACATTTTGGAATACTTATTGGAATTATTGGTAGAAAAGTTTCCTCACAAAATGTAATATTCATTACCGGCAGAACTGTGTGCACACTGCACAGCGCTGCAGCATGTCTGTGAGCGAGAGAGAGATGCAGCGTGTCTGTGAGGCCCCCCCCCCCCCCGCACGCAGATGAGAGAGAGAGATCTCTTTTAAAATATATTGAAAGTTAGAAACGGAGATGGTTAGATAAAATGTGCAAGATAACGTTTATGTAGCATTTCTTTATTGTCGAAATGATGACATTTATAACGGGATCAAATCAAAGTGAATGGCCTGCTGCTGCTGAAGGCATGGGGCAAGTGACTGGAAACAGTTTTAAAAGTTATTACATCGTTTCAGATAATAATAATAATAATAATAATAATAATAATAATAAATAATAATGATAATTCATTCTATTTAGGGGCGCCTTTCAAAGCACCCAAGGACACCTTACAATTCATAACATATTCTAAGGAAAGGTTTACAGTAGGAGAATGCAGTCCGGGTGATGTTTTTTATGTGGGGTGCCAATGAGAGGGAGCTGTCCAGAATGACACCAAGATGTTGTGTTTGAGTTCTTGATAAGCCATTAAAAACAAGTGTCTCCTGTTTACCAAAACATACCCATCTGTTATGGAAAAAGAAAGTATTTCAAAAGTATTCTAAAAGTAACCTGAACACGTTACTGTAACTGTATTCTGATTACTTTCAGAGCATGTATTCATGCCCCCCCCCCCCCCCCCCCCGCTGGCCCGCGATAGTATCTATTGGATACATTTTGGCCCTTGGACAAATGTAGTTGGTGATCCTGCCCTAGGCTAAAGACTTCTTCAAGAGCTAATTAAGAGTCAGGAGTCAGCCAACCTGGAGTCGAATCAATGAGACGAGATTGGAGGTGTTGGTTTAAAGCTGCCCTGCCCTATAAAAAATACACACCAGTTTTGAATTTGCTATTCTTAAGAAGCATTGCCAGATGTGAACCATCCCTCGCACAAAAGAGCTCTCAGAAGACCTACGATTAAGAATTGTTGACTTGCATAAAGCTGGAAAGGGTTACAAAGTATCTCTAAAAGCCTTGATGTTCATCAGTCCACGGTAAGACAAGTTGTCTATAAATGGGAGAAAGTTCAGCACTGTTGCTACTCTCCCTAGGAGTGGCCGTCCTGTAAAGATGACTGAAGAGCACAGCGCAGAATGCTCAATGAGGTGAAAGAAGAATCCTAGGGTGTCAGCTAGAGACTTAAAGAAATCTCTGGCACATGCTAACATCTCTGTTGACGAATCTACGATACGTAAAACACTGAACAAGAATGGAGTTCATGGGAGGACACCACGGAGGAAGCCACTGCTGTCCCAGAAAAAACATTGCTGCACGTTTGAAGTTTGCAAAAGAACACCTGGATGTTCCACAGCACTACTGGCAAAATATTCTGTGGACAGATGAAACCAAAGTTGAGTTGTTGGAAGGAACACACACGCTATGTGTGGAGAATCCAAAGGGTTCACATACTTCTTCTTGCAACTGTAAATCTATGCAGGTCTAAAGCCATATTTACACATAAAGCAATCCTGCTTCAGAATCTTAACACAAACACACACACACTCACACAAACAACCTACTTTAGCAGATTTTCTGATCACACAACTGTCAGCTCTGTCAACCAAGTGCATTCTTTCCCGCTTCATACAAAAATTGTGCAGAAAGAAAAATGGCAAAACACAAAACCAGTGCACAAAGAAACCTCAAATAGATTGAATAAAGTGCAGGGTCTGTCTTTCCTCATCGGTCATCACAATTAATCTCAAGAAACAACATCTTCAGGACAATATTCCCTAATATTAGAAAATCAATCAATAGAGTCTTTATGGTCATAACTGGCTATAAAGGAAATGAATCCAGCTGATCATGTGGTTATCTGCAGACTAGACTGAAGCCCAGAACAAGAAGCTGGCTGCTGCACTGGCCTGGCAGAGCATCACCAATGTACACTCACAGACCACTTCATTAAAAGGTTCCCTGTGGAGGTTAGGACCTCTAAAGCGCTGGTACTGTCTGTACGGTCCTTCAAGTGATTTCACATTATGTCACTGATTAATTCAGTTGAAACTAAATCATTTTCCGTTTCGTCAAATTTGTAAAATTATCATCTACGAATTCAGAGGAGAGTATTCATCGAAAAAGAAACTGCTCTTTTTTCTAGGAGTTCAGAAATGATCTTGTTTATTCAGAGAAACATGGCAAAAGCAAATCTCAAGTGAATGCATTAAGCATCAGTGATCTACAGGTATATGCAATGCGGCATGAATTACAGCAATGCATCAAACACAGGGGAGAAGACTGCAAGCACGTAAAGATCCATCCATCCATCTTCTCCCGCTTATCCGTGGTCGGGGTCGCAAGTAAAGATGTATATGAAAAATGCAGGAAACAAATTGTTGTTGCAAAAAATAAATTCACTTTGCAAATGTTATGCGAGTAAGGAAATGTATTCAACATGCTTGTTAGACATCCAGTACACACAGTGAGTTTTGCTGAAAATAAATGAAAGGTGTATTTATTTACAGGAAAACCCCCTTGGGGCAGCTTTAAGCCTCCCTGCCCCTTACAACAGCCAGCAACTCTCGCAAATCATCCAGCTGTAGCCTAATGTGTGCTGACAGCATGCAGACATGGTCAAGTTTTTTTGGTTTCTTTTCATTGTAACATCATAGCTGGCGGATGTGCAATCTGGTGGCAAGTTGCAATGATTCCAGCTTCTAAAAAGCAGCTTTCCTTAGGCCAGGGTGTGCCAACTCTCACGCATCTGGCGTGTGACAACACGCTTTCACTCTCAATCTCACGCTCTCACGCTGCCCACACTATTCTCACGCCAAAAAACAAGAATACCGAAAGACTAGAAACGGCTTTGAAAACTGTTGTCACGTAGTGATCGTCTTCTCAATAGAACATCTTTGATAATGTCTTCTGGCCAATCAGAATCAAGATAACGGCGTGGTGTTGTTGCAGGAAGTCCCGACGGAGAATACTTATGCGGTAGTACATCGATACAACATTACTTATTATTATAGAAATCAACACGTAATGAAATAAGACCCCACGGTTTGATGATTGATAGGTGTGTGGGCTGTCTTTCATTTTGACACACAGAACAATGGGGGCTATCCACCCTTATCCACAATGTAAAGTAATTCACAGCCTCTTCCCGCTCCTCTCTGTGAGGAGCAGCAGGTTCAGCTTTCAGAACACAGTAACAAAAAACTAAAATGGCATTCATTTTTAAATATGTCGTGGAGTAATAGATTTATTTATTTTTCTTCTCAAGAGAGTACCAGAATGTGTATTTTATGTTAGTATTTCAAAAAATCTCCTGGGGGAGAATCCCCCCAGACCCCCCTGCAGGGGTTGGGCTTTCAGCATGTCAACTCTTTCACCCGGAGCGTGTATGTAATTACAATGCAAATACTGACTTCACCCCACCACTGTATGGGGTTAGCCCTACCATAGATTACCCAACACAAATACTCTCTGGCAACTGCCGACCCGTAAAAAAGTAAAAGTCTGCTGCTTATTGTTCTACTAGGCCAAAATAGAGTGTGTTAATTAATATGTTTGGCAGTTTGGAGTAAGTCTGTAGATTTGTTTGTGTGTGTGTTTCATGTAGCCTATAGGCCTCTCACGATAATTAATTTTGTTGGATACATTTCCAGGAAATTATGGGCGATAACGATAATATTGTCGGCACCGTTGTATGACCATTTTAGACCCCTGACATAATGATAATATATAATAATAATTCAAGTACATCCTTTCGAACTGCTAGTCACATCCTCATGTAAATGGCAATTTATCGAGTTCATTTTTATTATCGTACGATACCTCAATTAATTGCTTATCGCGACAGGCACACAATAAAACAGTGGAAACAAAGATGTGTTTGACTTTCATTAGTGAATGAAACTTTGTGCCCTTTATAGTCTGTGGTCCAATTTTGTGTATTTGTATATATATCCTATATCCTATATATATGCTAAGGTCCCGCTGCTGACACGATAGCAGTCATTTAGTGCGCATATGTGTAATTAAACACATGATATCAAAATCTCACTCCAGCCAGGTACCCAAAGTTGGCAACCCTGCTCATAAATGTCATGGAGAAATTAATTACGTTTAAATTTAAAAACATTAAAAGAAAAAATACATGGATAAAAGTTACAGTGCAGTCCTAAGATATGAATAGTTCAATTAAAAGCAGCGACAAAAAGAAAAGTCTTCAGCCTGGATTTAAAGTAGTCAGAGTTGCAGCGGACCTGCAGGTTTTCTGGGAGTTTGTTCCAGATATTTGGAGCATAATAACTGAACGCTGCTTTACCATGTTTAGTTCTGACTCTGGGGACAGAAAGCTGACCAGTCCCTGAAGACCTGAGAGATCTGGATGGTTCATAATTTATCAGGAGGTCAGAAATGTATTTTGGGCCTAAACCATTCAAAGCTTTATAAACCAGCAGCAGTATTTTGAATCTATTCTTTGACACACAGGAAGCCAGTGTAAAGACTTCAGACAGGAGTGATGTGATCCACTTTCTTAGTGTTAGTGAGGACTCGAGCAGCAGCGTTCTGAATCAGCTGCAGCTTTCTAATAGATTTTTAGTGAGACCTGTGAAGACACCATTGCAGTAGTCGAGTCTACTGAAGATAAAAGCATGGACAAGTTTTTCCAAATCCTGCTGTGACATTAGTCTTTTAATCCTAGATATGTTCTTTAGGTGATAGTAGGCTGATTTAGTAAATGTTTTAATGTGGACTGTTGAAACTCAGGTCAGAGTCCATTACTACACCTAGATTTCTGGCTTATCTGTTGCATTGAACATTGCAGACTGAAGCTCAGCGCTAACTTTTATACGTTCTGCCTTGGCTCCAAAAACCATTACCTCAGTTTTATCTTTGTTTAATTGGAGAAAGTTCTGACACATCCAGTCATTGATTTGTTCAATGCACTACTCAGTGTTTGAATTGGAGCATAGTCTCCTGGTGAAATTGTTACGTAGATGTGTGTGTCATCTGTATAGCTATGGTAACTTATGTTGTTGTTTTTCATTATCTGAGCCAGTGGTAGCATGTAGACGTTAAAGAGAAGAGGGCCCCAAGATGGAGCTGCAGGGGAGACTCTGACACCTTTTTATTTCTTCTCGGATCTCTGCGACTTGGCATGAGGCAAAGACGATGGCTGTGGTCTGGTGTCATGTCTATGGTGTCATTTTAAAGTCAAGTACCTGTCTTTAGAACAATGGGTTACCTGTTACAGTGATAGACAGTGACGTGAATCGCAGCCACTGCTGGCTGCTTTGTGACCAAAAACAAATGTGGACAGCAGTCGCTTTAACATGTTTTCTCCTACAGCGGTTTTTCATTTCAAACGACAAATATTATTACTACAGCATCCAATGATATCATAGTGTTTTGGTTTGGTTGATTTAAGATTGCTAATGTTGACCAATTTGTGAATTATGAGTGCTTTACTGTTTAAAATGTCCATGTTTTGTTTAATAACTAAATCTATGTAACATAGACTTACTCACTACTTAACACTTAAAGGTGGGGTAGGTAAGTTTGAGAAACCGCTCGAGATACACTTTTTGTTATATTCCATGGAATGCTCTAACATCCCGTTAGCAATGAATATCTTTCACAAAAAATCCATAAAAAATGTAATCTGTGGAAGCTGTAGTCCTGTAAAAAGCACGACCAATCATTTTAGCCGGCCCGGCTAAAGTAACTGGATGGCCTACCTGCTGTCAGCCTCATCTGTGCACAAACTTATCTCGTGCCCTCATTGGTCATGTGCACGTTTTTTGTGTGTTGGGAGGAGGGGCTCTGTAAGGAAGTGGCAGATTTGTTCCGGCTGTGTATTTTCTAATTCTAGCGCACTCGAGCTGGTTTCTCCAAAATTACCTACCCCACCTTTAATCTATAGTTTTGTTTATCAAAAAAACATCAGTATTGTATTTATTTTGAAGGGCCTTTCTTGGCCTGGAAGAAGCTAATTGTTTTAAATGAGTGTTTCTTGACAGAAATCCTTACATTTGGACCAATTTAAAATCTTGAAAAGGTGTCTACTTTTGATCAGTTCAATGCCTTTTACCCTGATTTATAATTTAAAACCAAGCACTTAATGTATGAGTGAAATGCAACAACCGACAGATAAACCTAACTTGCTTTACAGTTTTATTAAAGCTTAATGTGTTGCTGTGGCCTTACAGACCCAGCGCAAACACTCGGAGCAGGGTTTTAGAAGAAGCCCTTGAACCAGGTCTTCTCCTTCTTCTTCTTGGAGTTCAGACTCTGAAGGTCCGGCAGCTGGGACTTCAAGGAGGATTCTGCTTTCTGACACTCTTGCTCTTTCGCCTGCAAATGGTTTTTCAGCCAGTCTGTGCTTTGAAGCAGGGTGGATTTCTCCTCTTGCCACACTTGCTCCCGCTCCTGCAGATTCCTTTCAAGCCTCAGTGAGGCCTGAAGGTCGTGCGACACGTTTGTTGAGTCCTGACGGAGGGTTGGCCTGTTCCCTTGCCACTTGAACCACTTCTTCTTCTCCTTCTTTTTGAGGGTTTGGGCACTCAATCTGAGACTTTAAGTAGCTCTCTGTTTCCTGCCACTCCTCCTTCTTCTCCATCTGCTGATTATATTTCAGCCTTTCTTTGTCCCGCAGGACGGTCAACCTGTCCTCCTCCAAGTGGAATGCAATTACGCTTCCATCTTCTGCACAGCCTCGCTCAGATTGTCCACAAGCTTTTTATTTGCCTGCTGCTGCTCCTCGAGCTGAGTCTCGTAGGAAGTCTTTGTTTTCCCAACCTCCTCCATCAGCTGTTCAAAGGACATGATCCCATTCAAGATGTTTCTTCTGCTTTTTCCTGAAGCAAAGACACAAAGGTCTTTTTTTCCGATGCATGCATCTCTAGCTGGGCAAGAATGGATGACATGGGATACCTCCAGCTTTGCAATGAGAACAATGTTCCTCCTCCTGCCACTGGAGAGTCCTGATCTTCAGCTCCTGCTGAGCCTCATTTAGAGCGCCCATGAGCGTACTAGTTTGTGCTTCCAGTTGAGCGAGACAGGTCGTTTTCGATTTCCTCTGTCTCCTGGAGGTCAGTGATCTCTCCCTGGAATCGGAGGCGCTGCAGTCTGCAGGATATCTTCCGCCTTTTTCAGGGCTGCCTGTGGTCTTCCTGGTCTCTGCTCTCTCAAATTCGAGATTGCTCTCAAACTCCAACTCCAGGTTGGTTTTTGACAATCCATCATAAGTTTACAGCATGGAGCTCACTTTTAAAGGCCTCTTTGTCTACCTTCATGCGCTCCAATGGGAGTGTTGCTTGTCTTTCTTTAGGGAGGTTTGATGCTTGAGATCCTGGAGGATCTTTCGCTGGAATTGAAGGCGCTCAGTCGCCAGGAGATCTTGCTTCCTTTTTCAGGGCTGTTGTGATTTTCCTGGTCTTGCCTCTCTGCCAATTTGAGATGGCTCTCCAACTCCACGTTCGTTTGTGCCACACAGAACATTGGTCGTAAAACCCAGAGCTTCACTTTGAAGGGCCTGCGTTTTCTGCCTTCATGCGCTCCAAAGCCATCTGCTGTTCTTTGTTTAGGGAGGTTTGATGCTTGACATCCTGGAGGATCTCTTGCGTGAATTGAAGGCGCTCAGTCACCAGGAGATCTTACCGCCTTTTTCAGGGCTATTGTGATCTTCCTGTCTCGCCTCCTCTCCAATTTGAGATGGCTCTCCAACTCCACTTTCGTTTTTGCCACACAGAGCATTGGGTCGTAAAACACAGAGCTCACTTGAAGGGCCTGGTTTTTCTGCATTCATGCGCTCCAAAGCCATCTGCTGTTCTTTGTTTAGGGAGGTTTGATGCTTGACATCCTGGAGGATCTCTTGCTTGAATTGAAGGGCGCTCAGGGTCGCCAGGGAGATCTTCCGCCTTTTTCAGGGCTATTGTGATCTTCCTGGTCTCGCCTCTCTCCAATTTGAGATGGCTCTCCACTCCACGGTCGTTTTTTGCCACACAGAGCATTGGTCGTAAAAACACAGAGCTCCTTGAAGGGGCCTGGTTTTCTGCCTTCATGCGCTCCAAAAGCTCATCTTCTGTGCTTTGTTTTAGGGAGGTTTGATGCTCGACATCCTGAGGATCTCTTGCTTGAAGTGAAGGCGCTCAGTCGCCAGGAGATCTTCCGCCTGTTTCAGGCTATTGTGATCTTCCTGGTCTTGGCTCTCTCAAATTCGAGATTGCTCTCAAACCTCCAACTCCAGGTTGGTTTTTGACAAATCCATCATAAGTTTTACAGCATGGAGCTCACTTTTAACAGGCCTCTTTGTCTACCTTCATGCGCTCCAATGGGAGTGGCTTGTCGTTCTTTAGGGAGGTTTGATGCTTGAGATCCGGGGAGATCTTGCGCTGGAAGTGAGGCGCTCAGTGCGCCAGGAGATCTTGCTTCCTTTTCAGGGCTGTTTTGATTTTCCTGGTCTTGCCTCTCTCCAATTTTGAGATGGCTCTCCACTCCACGTTCGTTTTTGCCACACAGAGCAGTGGTCGTAAAACCCAGAGCTCACTTGAAAGGGCCTGGTTTTCTGCCGTCATGCGCTCCAAAGCCATCTGCTGTTCTTTGTTTAGGGAGGTTTGATGCTTGACTCCTGGAGGATCTTTCGCTGGAATTGAAGGCGCTCAGTCGCCAGGAGATCTTGCGCCTTTTTCAGGGCTGTTGTGATTTTCCTGGTCTCGCTCTCTCCAATTGAGATGGCTCTCCAAACTCCACGTTCGTTTTGCCACACAGAGCATTGGTCGTAAAACCAGAGCTCACTTTGAAGGGCCTGGTTTTCTGCCTTCATGCGCTCCAAAGCCGATCTGCTGTTCTTTGTTAGGGAGGTTTGATGCTTGACATCCTGGAGGATCTCTTGCTTGAATTGAAGGCGCTTCAGTCGCCAGGAGATCTTCCGCCTTTTTCAGGGCTAATTGTGATCTTCCTGGTCTCGCCTCTCTCCAATTTGAGATGGCTCTCCAACTCCACGTTCGTTTTTGCCACACAGAGCATTGGTCGTAAAACACAGAGCTCACTTTGAAGGGCCTGGTTTTCTGCCTTCATGCGCTCCAAAGCATCTGCTGTTCTTTGTTTAGGGAGGTTTGATGCTCGACATCCTGGAGGATCTCTTGCTTGAATTGAAGGCGCTCAGTCGCCAGGAGATCTTCCGCCTTTTTCAGGGCTGTTGTGATCTTCCTGGTCTTCGCCTCTCTCCAATTTGAGATGGCTCTCCAACTCCACGTTCGTTTTTGCCACACAGAGCATTGGTCGTAAAACACAGAGCTCACTTTGAAGGGCCTGGTTTTCTGCCTTCATGCGCTCCAAAGCCATCTGCTGTTCTTTGTTTAGGGAGGTTTGATGCTCGACATCCTGGAGGATCTCTTGCTTGAATTGAAGGCGCTCAGTCGCCAGGAGATCTTCCGCCTTTTTCAGGGCTTGTGATCTTCCTGGTCTGCCTCTCTCCAATTCGAGATGGCTCTCCAACTCCACGTTCGTTTTTGCCACACAGAGCATTGGTCGTAAAACACAGAGCTCACTTTGAAGGGCCTGGTTTTCTGCCTTCATGCGCTCCAAAGCATCTGCTGTTCTTTGTTTAGGGAGGTTTGATGCTCGACATCCTGGAGGATCTCTTGCTTGAATTGAAGGCGCTCAGTCGCCAGG